>JAZAYU010000019.1:5922316-6075708 GCA_038501625.1 Corbicula japonica
CCGACAGTAAATTTTTTTTAGCTCACCAGAGCCAAAGGCTCTGAGTGAGCTATTGTGATCAGAGGGGCACCAGATGTCCGTCGTCCGGCGTCCGTCGTCCGTCAACATTTTCTTTGTTAACGCGATAGAGGCCACAGTTTTCAACCGATTTTCATCAAACTTGGTCAGAATGTTTCTCTTGGTGGTGTGATGACCCCTATTGAAACTGGGTCATCTTGGGTCAAAAACTAGGTCACTAGGTCAGATTAAAGCAAAAATTTTGTTAATGCAATAGAGGTCACATTTTTTATCTGATTGTCATCAAATTTGGTATGAATATTGATATTAATGATCTCTACTCAAATTATTAAAATCATGTTCTTGAATTGCCCAGGGGCCCCGCCCTGGGGTTTTCAAAATTTTTTTCTTTTAAATTCTGTTTTTAACCTTTGATTTTCTATAGTTATCAACCAGATTTTGGCACAAACTTTATACCATCTAAAAATTCAATCTTTCCTGAACAATTCATTCACTGGTTGTTCAGTGATAAAATTTGAAACAAAAATTTTAGTAGCAGAGTGAAAATTTTAAGTGACAAAATTTCAATAGTTCTACCTGTCTTCAGCTATATTAAGATGTATAAGAATGCATTATGGAGTTCAATGCTCTGGTTGCTGGTCATATTAAATGACCTACTGAACTTTCCTGCTTAGATCTGTGTTATGCAATATTAAGAACTTTGCTCTGGAAGTTTTTATAGGGTAAATTTTGACATATTCTATGAAATAATCATTTGTAATTTATAGCACTGAACATGGGCTTTTGTAAATATTTTGTTCAAATTTGTAAGTAAAGCAACAACAACAACAACAACAAATTTGAAGTACATTCACAAAATGTTCAGACTATATTAACCCTTTCATCCATATACACAACTTTTTGCATGGGCGAACAGTGTAGATCCAGATCAGCCGGCACATCCAAACAATCTGATCAGGATCTGCACTGTTCGCTTTTTTAGCTCACCTGAGCACGAAGTGCTCATGGTGAGCTTTTGTGATCGCCTGATGTCCGTCGTCCGTCCGTCCGTCCGTCGTCAACTTTTTCTTCAAACGACTTCTTCTCTGAAACGGCTTGGCCAATTTTGAAGAAACTTGCCACGGATGTTCCTTGCATGAAGCTCTTCCAAAGTTGTTCAAAGAAATCAATTCCATGCAGAACTCTGGTTGCCATGGCAACCGAAAGGAAAAACTTTAAAAATCTTCTTGTCTGAAACCACAAGACCTAGAGCTTAGATATTTGGCATTTAGCATCCTCTAGTGGAACTCTACAAAGTTTGTTCAAATGATTTCCCTGGGGTCAAAATTTGCCCCGCCCCAGGGGTCACTTCATTTTACATAGACTTATATAGGAAAAACTTTAAAAATCTTCTTGTCTGAAACCACAAGGCCTAGAGCTTAGATATTTGGCATTTAGCATCCTCTAGTGGAACTCTACAAAGATTGTTCAAATTATTTCCCAGGGGTCAAAATTGGCCCCGCCCCAGGGGTCACTTCATTTTACATAGACTTATATAGGCAAAACTTTAAAAATCTTCTTGTCTGAAACCACAAGGCCTAGAGCTTAGATATTTGGCATTTAGCATCCTCTAGTGGAACTCTACAAAGATTGTTCAAATTATTCCCCTGGGGTCAAAATTGGCCCCGCCCCAGGGGTCACTTCATTTTGCATAGACTTATATAGGAAAAACTTTAAAAATCTTCTTGTCTGAAACCACAAGGCCTAGAGCTTAGATATTTGGCATTTTGAAACCTCTAGTGGAACTCTACAAAGATTGTTCAAATGATTTCCCTGGGGTCAAAATTGGCCCCGCCCCAGGGGTCACTTCATTTTGCATAGACTTATATAGGAAAAACTTTAAAAATCTTCTTGTCTGAAACCACAAGGCCTAGAGCTTAGATATTTGGCATTTAGCATCCTCTAGTGGAACTCTACAAAGATTGTTCAAATTATTCCCCAGGGGTCTAAATTGGCCCCGCCCCAGGGGTCACTTCATTTTATAAAGACTTGTATAGGAAAAACTTTAAAAATCTTCTTGTCTGAAACCACAAGGCCTAGAGTTTAGATATTCGGCATTTAGCACCCTCTAGTGGAACTCTACAATGATTGTTCAAATAATTTCCCTGGGGTCAAAATTGGCCCCGCCCCAGGGGTCACTTCATTTTACATAGACTTATATAGGTAAAACTTTAAAAATCTTCTTGTCTGAAACCACAAGGCCTAGAGCTTAGATATTTGGCATTTAGCATCCTCTAGTGGAACTCTACAAAGATTGTTCAAATTATTTCCCAGGGGTCTAAATTGGCCCCGCCCCAGGGGTCACTTCATTTTATAAAGACTTGTATAGGAAAAACTTTAAAAATCTTCTTGTCTGAAACCACAAGGCCTACGGCTTAGATATTTGGCATTTAGCATCCTCTAGTGGAACTCTACAAAGATTGTTCAAATTATTTCCCTGGGGTCAAAATTGGCCCCACCCCAGGGGTCACTTCATTTTACATAGACTTATATAGGAAAAACTTTAAAAATCTTCTTGTCTGAAACCACAAGGCCTAGAGCTTAGATATTTGGCATTTAGCACTCTCTAGTGGAACTCTACAAAGATTGTTCAAATGATTTCCCTGGGGTCAAAATTGGCCCCGCCCCAGGGGTCACTTCATTTTATATAGACTTGTATAGGCAAAACTTTAAAAATCTTCTTGTCTGAAACCACAAGGCCTAGAGCTTAGATATTTGGCATTTATCATCCTCTATTGGAACTCTACAAAGATTGTTCAAATGATTTCCCTGGGGTCAAAATTGGCCCCGCCCCAGGGGTCACTTCATTTTACATAGACTTGTATAGGCAAAACTTTAAAAATCTTCTTGTCTGAAACCACAAGCAGAGAGTACTTTTGTACTCAGGTGAGCGATATAGGGCCATTATGGCCCTCTTGTTTAAAGTACTTATATGTCACGGTGGCCTATGGAAGATTAACATTGTAAATGAAATTGAGGTAAAATAATAATAAATAGTTGAGTTATGGCCCCTTCAGATGTCTTTACCTGAAAATGTTGCTGTTAATTTAAATGTATAATAACTATATAAAAATGAAAAATATGATCATATGTTAGTAGCTGATTAACAGGAACGCAAAGACTTGAGAGCTTAGCTGTATTTACATACTGATGTACTAAATGTTGACAAATGGATCATTTTCAGACAAACGCATCAGTTATACCAGCAAAGAGGGCAAAGCCGAAGAAGTCAGTGTCATCAGAATCAGATAAACAGGTATACACACAACTTTTCTTCTTACTGAAATTGTTAATGCATTTTACCCTTTCCTCCATATTAATGCCTATATGGCATAGGCGAAATGGGTTGATCCAGATCAGCTGGCTCCTCTGTGCCTTCTGATCAGGATCTACGTTTTTAGCCTTTTGATTTACTGTACAGCGGGTTAATTTCACGGGGTTAAATTTTCGCGTTTTTTCGAAATACGGGTCATTCGCGGGGTCTTAAATTCGCGCTGTCCTTCCAAGATACATTCTACCCAAACACTGTTTACCATGAGATTCACTGCCTGTGCTGTGTGACTTGGACCATGGATGAGAAAGGTATTTGCATTATTGTTACAGTTCTAAATAATAACACATTCTAATATCTTAAAACTGTTAAACACACATGCTTGATAATACACAGTACACAACCTATCGTATCTTGAAATAAAAGCGGTGATTTTTAAAACTTACCCGTCAATCAAACCCGTTATATTTAAACCTGTTGTTACGCCTTTGTTAAGTTCAATGCGTGTTTGCCAAGCCAATTATCGATTTTGACTGCCATCTCCAATTTTTTATTATTATAACAGTGCCCTGGTGAATAAAAACGGTTCACACTTTCATGACTGTATGCCCACTTGATAAAGGTTTGTAGCAGTATAACTCCAATTGTTTGTTACAGGCTCCCGTTTCATCTTTGCCGCAGGCTATTAACGATATGTGAAGTCATGGTAGCAGAGTATTGAAGTCGATTTATGACAGGTTTACAGCGGATTAAGTGTGAAAATTTGTACATGTAGGATATTTTCATAACAGGTTATGGACAGGAACGAAAAACTTGGATTGAATTGAAAAAAATATTGACCGATTTTTTTAACAATTTTGAAATTTCAATCGGACATTTTCCCTGAAAATCGGTCAAAGACCGGCTGTCGATAAATTTTAGAAACACTGCCTGAGATTAGTAATGTTTTTTCCTTGTAAATACTGTTGTTCATTTATATTACGTTTTTACATCACCAAGTTGAAATATAGTCGCGGAGTCTTAAATTCGCGGTCAAACAAAAACCGCGAAAATAGCGAAAATAAAACCCCTGCGAATAATACCCGCTGTACAGTATTAGGTTATTTCTGATGAAAAATTGACCAGTGCAGATCCTGATCAGATGGCACAGATTTTCTAACTGATCTGGATCTATACTGGTTGGACAGATGTATAAATGTGTATATATGGAGTGGGGTTAAATTAATATCTACAAATATTGGTGTCTGAAGTATTTTCCAAAAAATTCACACTGCTTTCCCAGAAAATCACAATCTCACTAAAGTCAGATCTAACAAAATGTTAGATCTGATGACGGCCCGTAGATACCGTACATAAGCTTTAGCGGTTTTCCCCGATTACTATTTTTAGAAATTATCAACACAGGAAGCATGATATACAGCGCTCGCAAAATGATCTGAAGATGTTATTACATTAGAAATAATTGCAATACTACATAAACACAAAAAATCAGCAAAATATGTCTTACGCAGGCTCTCAACACTTTTTATGGTTTAAGAAAGAATGTTTACTTTCACTTTCGCGATTTTGTAGGCGACAATCTGGTTGGTTCAAACGGTTTGTGATAAAAACACGTTTTAGTTTCTCGTCGTCAGATCCTGATAGCGTAGCGGTTTTCAGGATATGATTTTAATCAGATTGCAGAAAATCACAAACTTATAAAGTTTAAAACAATACTAAGTTTGTAGTTACATTGATAATACCTTTATATTTGATGTAGAATGAAGTTTAAAAAAAAATTGTCTTTGAGCATGGTAACATAAAGTATGAAATAAAACAGAAGTTTGTATGATCATTAAAATATTTATTATTATGGATCTGGTTCGTCTTTATTAACAGAGTGATCGCCAAAGTGACAGTGGCCGATCAACACCTTCACCAACCCCTCAGGTCTCCCCGACCACGAAACGAGAGAAGGAGGAATACGAGTATGAGATGGAGATATATAAACTGTCGTCAGCGGGGCCTCAGAAAAAGGAGAACCTCTGTCAGATATGTGAGCAAACTGGGGAACTACTGGAATGCCAGGGACCCTGTCAGGGCTTCTTTCACATAGACTGTCTGGGGTTGACAACAGCTCCCGAGGGTGCATTTAAATGTGATGAGTGTACCAATGGTAAGTCAAGTGGTGGTGAGCATTTATTCAGGTTTGTGAATACATCTAGAATGTAGAGCTTCTATACAAAAAATTCTACCAATATACAATAAATGAAATAAATTTGTTTTCAGAAGAATTTATTTTAAAACAAATTCGAGATTTAAATGAAACCAGTTCTTATTCTTACTTAGAAATCGGGTAGTTTTTACAACTTTCCATCGAAATCAGTATCAAGGAGATAAACTCTCAAAATTTCTTTGAAAAAAAAAACCCCTTTAGTTGTATATTTATATTAAGTCATTTTTATCTGTTTTGTTACAAAATTCTGATGTTTTTTTGTTGTTGTTATTTTGTATGTAGGTATTCATTCCTGTTTTATCTGTAAGAAGTCGTCTGCTGACACACAACGATGTTGTATACCAGTCTGTGGCAAGTTCTACCACGTAGACTGTGTAAAGCAATATCCGCAAGCTAAAGTCGACGCCAAGGGAATCACCTGTCCACTTCATAACTGTCATACATGTTTGGCGAATAACCTGAAAGCTTCGGCAACTAAAACTAATGGTAAGTATTTACCCTTTCATCCATATATAAGCCCTTTTGTCATGGGCAAACAGTGTAGATCAAGATCAGATGGCACATTCATGCCATCTGATCAGGATCTTAACTGTTTGCTTTTTTTTTTTTTATTTATTAGGTTATTTCTAACCAAAAAGCGAACAGTGTAGATCCTGATCAGACAGTAGGGATACCAGCTGATCTGGATCAACACTAATTCTACATGCTATAAAATGTGTATATAATGGTCTATATAAGTTTAACCTCTTGTTATAAGCAAAAGAAAAATGGATTTCTTAAAAATGCTTTGAGGAACAGTGGTCTAGGGGTAGAGCGGGACTTCAGTTCCAAAGACTGCAGGTTCAAATCCCACCAGTTTTCCCAATCCACATTCCGTGAGATTACTGGTTTCATCAAGGAGGCGTTCCTTAAGAGCGTTTAATATAAGTGGACATAACTTGTGAAATGAGTAAGTTTAAATTAAAGTAAGACTTACTTTGTGGACGGTTTCTTCTTTGGAATTCAAACTTGTAGATAGGTCCCAAGATCGTAAAACTGAACCTGGAGACCAGGCTCAAATCTCAAGCATTTCAGCCTGTATGATGCATGAGATTTGAGACTGGTCTGCAATCTCAGTTTTACATGTATGATCTTTGGGACCCTGTTCTTAAATCCATGAAAATAACCCTCATAGAGAAATAAAATAATTGTACCAGACCAGTTGCATGTGAATATGCTTACAATGTTACAGGACGTTTGCTGCGATGTGTTCGGTGTCCCACAGCGTACCATGTGGGAGACTTCTGTATATCGGCTGGCAGTATCAACTTGACAGGTTTCAACATCGTGTGTGCACGGCACTTCCAACCTATCCCCTCGATGAAACATCACACCCATGTCCACGTTAGCTGGTGCTTCAGCTGTAATAAAGGTAAGACAGAAATCAATCGGGGGGAAAATAACTACTATTTATTGGTTTACATTGTTTAAAAACAATGAAACAAACAAACCACAACATACTTGTTCAGCCCTTTGTTCTAAAAACACAGGTTTTTTTGCATGTGTGACAATTTTAAGATCCAGATCAGCAGTAGCATCTGTGCCATCTGATCTTGATCTACACTGTTCAATTCTTAGTCAGAATTGTCAATGAATCCAGATCAGGCGGCATAGTTGTGCCAGCCGATCTGGATCAACACTGATTTCATACAGGATAAAGCCAGTATATTTAGAGTAAGCAGTAAAAAAAATCCACTAACTTGCTGGACTTGGTGTAATGGATTTGCATACGCTTTTATCATTCTCCTACAGGCTTACGGGGGTTCGGTGGGGGAACTATAGCTTTGATCTTGTCGGTCAGTCTTTCTATCCAATAATCCATCCACTTTCTTTGTCCAGACCAGGTATTGTATTTTCAAATGACGATTCTCTATTCTTGATTGAAACAACATTAAACCAGCTCCTTTTTTTCACAACGAACAACATCTTTCAGGAGGAACATTGTTGTGTTGTGAAAGTTGTCCTGCAGCATATCATGCCGAGTGTCTCAACATAGAATTCCCGACAGGAGCTTGGTATTGTCAGGACTGTGTTAAGGGGAAGCGACCCTTGTATGGTGAAATCATCTGGGTGAAACTTGGCAACTACAGGTACATAACATACTCTTCTTTATAGTATGGAGGTATATTTAGACTTGTAAACAGCTGGGTAGATCATATTGGAGTAGGGATTAAACAATGATCTTTTATAATCGAAAATTGATCATTTTTAGGAGAGATTTTCAATAATCGATTACGAAGATTAATAATCGATCAGTCATTGGTTTGCTGTTCTTTAGGCGGCTCACAAGGGAGATCACTGTATCAGAACAAAAACACTAATGGATATATATGGCATAGATCAGTGTTATTTTGGTTCTAAATAAGCTTTGGATTAAGTTCTCCCACTAAGTATTTCAAGAAAAAGACTCCTGTATGTGCAGCCTACACCCTATTCTCATATCAGGTACAGTTACAAATTATAATACCTGTGTAATTCATAGCTATAGTTAACTGTTAAAATAATTTGGATATAATGTCTATTTAAAACATTTCACCTCACTTTCAAAGCACTTCATAGAAAAAAAAAGATTTATATGAATTTATGTTTTGAAAGCGCACGACATCTTATGGAGAAATGTTGGTGTGACTTGCAATAACGGTACACTTTGAGGAGAAGTTGTGAGTTTGAGAATTATATCATTATGTTGATGTTTGTAGGTGGTGGCCCGGGGAAATCTGCCACCCTCGGAACGTTCCTCTCAACATTCAGGAGAAGCCACATCAGGTGGGAGAGTTTCCCGTACATTTCCTAGGATCTCACGAGTACTTCTGGTTACATCAGGGAAGGTGAGTGTCACACACTTAGAACCTCCTTTCAACCTTTACTCTGTATTTATGTGTTTTAACCAGTGGTTATCAGGATCAGCTACCCCATCCATGCTGTCTGATCTAGATCTGCATATTGGTCAGAAATAACCTAATTAATCTAATAGTGAACATTTTAGATCATTTAATTTGCTTGGACAAATTTTCGCACGAAAGCTGTAATTGGGCATAAATTCATGCAATTGTATTTCTCTTTTAAGACATATTATTATTTAGTGATATTTACTAGGGTTTAAATTTGTGCATATACTAGAGCCTAATGCAAAGTATGTGACATTAAAACCATGAAGTATAATGGTTTTCAGCTGTGTGTTTTATTTTTCAGGGTGTTTTCATTCCAAGATGGTGACAAAGGTGCAGGCGGCTCATCATCCAACAAAGGGCTGGCCAAACACTTTACGAAAGGTAATAGCAGTCTTCTATGCTTAAAATTCACAGGAATTTGATAGCACAGTGATTCAGGATTGATTCTTAAATGCTTGCCACTAATGTTACTGATCTTGCTGGTCCTCCCACCCCTAAACACACACTCGCTCTGAAGAAAATAGTGACACTTGTTATTGCCTCACAGGCAGTACCATTTTATTTGTGACAACTTACATGTTTCCTAACGCAATTGATTGCATGCATTTCTACTACAGCCTAGTCTGATTTTTAACTCTCCTGTTAATAACAATATTGTGTTGTCCTCTTCAATGCAGTTGATAACTTATGCAATCTACCAGTTATTACATAATATTAAAGAATAACATGCAGTTTTAAGGTGAATTGAAGTACTGTTTTATTAGAGACATAGTTTTCAACTGCCATTTGAAAACAAAAATGTGGGGGATTTGGTTGGGGGGATGTAATTTTTTAAATACATCTACATTAGGTATTGGGTGTAGAATCTTGCAGGACAATGTGTGATGACAGTTTGTGTTGTACTCTCTAGGTTTGAAGGAGGCAACTGAAGCATTTAAAGTATGGAAGGAGTTCCGGGAGAACAGGGAGCAGCTCGAGTTAGCCAAGGAGAGCAAGAAACCTGCACCTTTCAAAATGGTCAAGGTGACTTGTTTGTTCCAATCTACAATATTTGTATTTTTAACAATATTGTACAAAGCAAAAATTAATAAGGGACTTCCTTAGAAAAATATTCAAGCACAACAAAAATTACCAATGTCAAATATTGTTTATGCCATAAATATGTTTAAATGACTTTCCTTACATCCTCAAAATCTTGCGGCATCAACTCCTCATTAACTATCAGGCAGATTTCTTTCTAACTTGCTCAGATGATCAAGCAGGATGTGTAGATGATTGTAAAGAAAAGATTTTTTCCTGCAACCATTTTTACCAGAGTTATGGCCCATTGCTACAAATGGATGTGCAATGATCCACAGCATGAGGGGAACGTGAACACATAAGCAGTTTTATCATCATTAGAGTTACTGTGGAAATAAGCCATCAATTATACAGGCCTCCTAGTGAAACCGTTAAAACCTTTAAAAACCTTTTATTTTATTGCAAACGTTTAAAACCTTTGAATTACATCTGGAAAAACCTTTAAAATGGCAAAATAGCCTGTAATTTTCACTTAAAACCTGTATTTTTGTTCAGACTGTTTGCCGTGCCAATTTTAAGCTAGTAATAGTTGCACTACTGTTTTTCTTCCCCCGTTTAAGTGTTGTTATTTAGATACTGCTTATGTACCAGTCATTATTTATAATTCAGAAATTATGAAACTGTTATCAATTATGCCTATTTCTATAACTTTTTTTTTAGAGTGTGGGTTGCCTTATATAAATCAACTTTTTTTTGTAAATAACCAAATATATTAGGTATTTTTCAACGATCAATTTAACATAAATTGCCTTTATTTACTCTTTATTTATTAATATTTTACCCTAAAAGGCCTTTATTGCCATAGATTGGAGCCTTTATAAAAACCTTTATTTTTGTTCGAGCCTGCTAGGAGGCCTGAATATATCATCTGCGAAGCACAAAAGTGCATTAATTACAATAGAAATGTAATGCACTTACTGAGTTATTGATCTAAGCAGCCAATATAACGTTTCAGAACAACATACCTCTGGGCAGTGTGGTAATAAAGAAGGCAGATCTCTCGGAGCTACCCAAGTGTGAGTGTAAACCTGACCAGGAAAGCCCATGTGGCCGGGACTCGGAATGTCTGAATGCTATGATGATGTACGAGTGTCATCCGGCTCTGTGCCCAGCCGGAGAGAAGTGCCAGAACCAGTTCTTTACAAAGCGACTGTACCCACCTCAGCAGCCATACAAGACTGAGGGGAGAGGGTGGGGGTTGAAAGCTATGGCTGATATCAAGAAGGTAACACAACAATTTCTTGTGTACTAGGTTGGATTTTCCCATGTACACTTATGTTGAAAAGAAATTATCTTACATCCCTATGTTTAATTAATCACACGCTGTTACATATTTGATGTTTTGTGTTGCTATGTTTTTGTATTTGGTTGCCAATAGAATTTTGGGGATTTTTTAGGTCTAACTATATATCTTTACTGTCCTTACTTTTCTTAACATATGTGAAATGAAGATTTACTAAAAACATTGATTTGTGCAATGTTTGATGGAACCGCATTTTGCCGTTAAGAGAGATTTTTAAATTTTTCTTTTTTATCTATGACATAAGGAGCAATACCTTAAAAAACAACAAACTTCGTTCTAAACTTAAAACGTGATATAAATCATATCCAACAAATAAAAGAGAAAATCCATACAAAATGAAAAAAATTCTGCATGTTAACCCTTTCCTCCATAGACACACCTTTATTGCATTGACAGTGTAGATCCAGATTAGCCGGCACATCTGTGCCGTCTGATCAGGATCTGCACTGTTTGTTTTTGATTTGTTAGGTTATTTCTGACCATAAAGTGGACAGTGCAGATCCTGATCAGATGGCACAGATGTGCCAGCTGATCTGGATCTACACTGGTCCCACATGCGTAAAAATGCGTATATATGGGGGAAAGGGTTAACTTGGTGTGTGTTGTAGGGTCAGTTTGTGAACGAGTATGTTGGCGACCTGATAGACGAGGAGGAATGTAAGAGGCGTCTTGAAAAGGCCCACGAAGACGATGTTCACAACTTCTATATGATGACACTCGACATGGACAGGTACACTACTTGCTTTATATCCCGTTTCCAAAGACCAATGCTATTCTTTTTCCTACTAGTAGATGATCTATGCCCAAGGTTATAAAACTGAGCATGGAAACCAGTTTCAAATCTCAAGCATCTGATTGGCTGAAATGAGACTGGTTTCCTCTCTCAGCTTTATAACCTTCAGCCCAGTAAAGATTTGGAATACTTTGTACTTTCCTAGTCTCGCGTTCCAGGTCTTGATTTGATTTCCTGTAGATCAGCCAGAAAAGTTGTTACAGTCGTCGCAATAGAATACTGACCCTCAATAGAAAGTTACTATCTTTACTGTAGCTTTTGCATTGATGAAATTGAAACCATCTGGTATGGCAAATTAGCACTGGTACATACTTGTCACTTCGGGTAACATACAGTCTTTTCTGCCATTTTACTGCTCCCAAAAAATAGAAGCTGAATATTTGATAAAAACTTTAAAATCATCCGGACAATCAGTCAATGGGAAACAGGTTAAAGGCTGTCTTATATTTTCTTCTTGTCACAAAAAATTTAATCAACTAAGAATCTGAAATTTTTTAATGTTTTATTTCACAACACACTCTACAGTTTAATCGGTCAAAGTTTAAAAATGTTTTAGCAGATGGAAGTCCGGAAATTTCCAGAAAACTGGAAGAAGTCTTAATGGTAGCAAACACCAGATTTTGTTCTTGATCTTGATCATAGTGATGGTTTCAAATTCCGTCATAAGTATAGCTTTTGATTCACACGATGCCATTTATAATTTGTCAATCAGTGACTGCCGGTAATAATTATAAAAGTGGTAACTTTTTATTGACAGGGAGTATAGTTTTGATTAGTTCCTTCCCTGTAATGGTAAATGAAGCCCTCACTGTAGCTGTCTGAGATATGTTATCTTTGTAGGATTATAGATGCCGGACCGAAGGGTAACCTGTCTCGCTTCATGAACCACTGTTGTGATCCAAACCTCGAAACACAGAAATGGAACGTCAACGGGGATGTTAGAGTCGGACTGTTTGCCATGAAAGATATCAAGAAGGGTTAGTTCTGTTGTTGTTGTTGTTGCTTGTAAAGCCTTTGAACTCAGATGAAGAGGTATACTGATTGGATGAAGTGATATTCAGCTTGTCTTTAAAACTTTATTGCTTACAGTTGGTGAACAAAACTTACTTAAGAAATTTGACAAAAATGCGTAACAATTTACTCCATAGATGAGCTTTTATTGCATGGGCATACAGTGTAGATCCATGCTGTTTGCATTTAGCTTTTTTAGGTTGTTTCTGACCAAACTGCTAACAATGTAAATTCAGAAATTCAGATAAGATGCAGGGCTTTTTTTCACTGCCAGGGGAAGGGGCCCATGCCCTATAATTTGGGGGAAAATAGTTATATTTTTTCTCTAAAGGGGAATGAAAAAACCTGATGTAAAGTTACTTTTTGGAAAAAAAACTGCATGATTTTAAAGAAATTTTTCTGAGGGGAAGGTGCCCATGAACGGCCCTGCTAAAGAAGGAAAAAAGGCCCTAAGATGGCACGAATGTGCCTGCTGATCTGAATCTACAGTGGTTAAATATTGCAGTTTACACAACAATAATCCTTACCTTGCAGGTGATGAGTTGACATTTAACTACAACTTTGATTGTTTGGGTAATGAACAAACCAAGTGTCAGTGTGGTGCCGAGAACTGTAGTGGGTACCTCGGGGTCAGACCCAAGGTAAGGGACTTTGTGCTTTATACAAAATACCTCTTCAATTATGTCAATATCTTGATTCACTTCACTTGCTTCAATGAAACTAAAAAGATTTTTGTTTGTTTCTTTTTCGAAAATCATTCAGTAAGGGATAAAACTTCATGCCGTCTGCAGTATATTGGTATAAGTGATCTGTTAACAGGCGGCACCGAAAGCAGCCACAGAACATTGGCTTATATTCCTCACAGGTACCCATTAATACATCTTGGTGGAGAGAATCAATAATGGCTTAATTTCTTGCTTTAGGCCAGACTGGGGCTCGAACCTGGGACCCCTCGATCCTTAAGCGAGCTCTCTACCACTGGACTACCGCTGCCTTACAACGCTGGTAGTGAAAAGAAAATTAAATGAATTTGATGTCAAATGCAGCAAAGTTCAATGCACAGTTTGGCTACCATTTGATTCTGCTGTTGTTTTCTTGTAGACCCAGGCGGCAGCTATTGCTGAGATGAAGAGAAAAGATGTGAAGAAAGGAGATAAAAGCAAGAAGAAAAAGAAAGTGGTTGTGAAGAGAAAACACGATGATGACTGTTTCCGCTGCGGGGAAGGCGGAGAGCTCGTCATGTGTGACAGGGCTGGCTGCACTAAAACCTACCATCTACGTTGTCTAGGTCTCGCAAAACCACCTCATGGTAAAACTACTTTAATTCTTAGTAGAAACAGTTTTTAAAAAAAACTAAGCACTTAAATTATAATTTATTGCACGGATTACATGTCTCGCGTCTTGTTTTATCACTTTTACCCAACAACAATATTTACGCACCCCTCTGAAGAAGTGGGGGTATATTGCTTTGCACATGTTGGACCGTCAGTCCGTCACCACCTTGTCCTCAACTAATAAACTAGACAGTGCTTTCACCTATGGTCCTCAAATTTGGTAGAGAGGTTTCTGACACGATGATTTCCGTGATAATTACAGCAGTTTACTATTTGGCATATGGGTAAATTATTGGTTTTACAAACATAAAGTTCAATGTTACAGTTGATTTCAGCTCACGTACTACACTTTCTGCCTATTCTTGTTGAGGATTCACCTCCCATGGCTGTGCAATGGGGGAGATGTAGCATTTTAACAGCACCATCTAATTAAATATTATTTAAAAAAAAGGACAACAAATCATGTAATGCTAAACCAAAAAGGTACACAGTATAGTTAATACTTCTTCATCAAACTTTGACTACAGTTTTGTGTTAACTTTGACAGGGAAGTGGGACTGTCCGTGGCATCACTGTGATGATTGTGGAAAGACGGCGGCACAGAAATGTGCCGAATGTCCAAACTCTTACTGTAATATGCATGCTGAAGGCAACACACGTGTATTTGACAACAAGATATACTGCATGGAACACGAAGAGCTCCTCGAAACACTGGAAGAATCTCAGTCACAAACCTCAGCAGCCTCGGATGATACAGGAGACATTAGTGACGTAAATGGTTCCGATAAAACTGTTAATGGCAAAAAGGACAAGGATTCAAAAGGAACAAAGGTGAAAGGAAAGGAAGAAACTTTGCCGCCGAAAAAACGAGGGCCGAAACCCCAGACTGAGGCGACAGATAAACCAAGTAACGGAACTGAATTAAAGACACCGAGAGGTAGAAAAGCATCAGTAAAAGGAGACTCAGGAAGTAAAGGTGCGCTGAAGATAACAGACGACACACTAGCTGTCGCCCCGATGTTTGACGATGATGATGAAGAGGAGGACTTCGGACTTGTCATTGATATTCCAAATTTCTGAAAATTTGACGTAAAACGCTCAAGGATTTTATAGTGTACCTGTGTCATTGTGTTTTACTTTGGTCAGGATTAGAAATGTAGGCATTTCTAAAATGGGAACACCTTAAATACAGTTATATGTGTACATGTGCTAGAAAAATTTTGGTCTTGCATTCATTTTTGTGTTCAGAATTTTTTTTCATTTGCACATCAAGATATTTTTTTATTGAAAAGAAATTTAGCTCATTAAACGTTTTGGTGTCTGTGTGATTTTAGATCTAGAAGGGATTGTTTTTCATTTTGGGATTAAATAGTGATACACCAAAAATAAAAAAAATATTGGGTTTTGCAGGCTATTAATTTAAATAAAATAGATTGTTTTTTTACAGGCTATTATTTAAAATTTATGTTTAAATTGTATAAATGTGGTAAAGAGATTTAAGTAATAATGTGACTCAAGAGGAAGAGGGGTGTATATCAATGAATATTTTCATATAACAACTTGAACTGAACTTGTAAGTGCTAAACTATTTTATGTAATAGACTTGGGTTTTCTATCAGTTAGGACTACTTTATTGTTTAAGGACTAATTTATTGTTTATATGGGTCTTCTATAGATTTTAACTATATTAAAACACAATTTAATGAATATCGGACAGTGTAGACCCAGATAAGACTGTTGAGGCTGATACAGGTCTGCACTGGTTGCAGCCGTGACATATGCTGTCCTTGACACTAACTGGATTACATGAACATATCGACAACTATTATAAAAAATCTCCTGCCTCAGTTGTTTGGAAAAATATGAATTATTTAGTGGAATAACTAAAACGGTGAGTTGCGATACGCTATGCTTTTCTTAGTGCATATTGTACCATTTTTGGCATACTCGGGCCCCACGGTCTAAATCCTATGTTTGGGGTGGGGATTTTTATATTAATTATTTTGAGAGTAAGATTTTGGCCAAGCAAAAGTTTATTATTTTAAGCTGCCCAGAAACATGGGGTTTATAAAATATTCACTTGTTAATGTTTATCGCTGTCTGCCACAACTATTTATAAAATATTTATTATAGGTGTAATATACTAAATATGTATAGTTACATGTGAATTTGAACATTTTCCTCAATATATACGTTTTTTGGCATGGAGAACAGTGTAGATCTATATCATATGGCACAGACATGCTTGCTCATCTTGATCTACACTTGCGAAAAATGCATATATATGGAGTAAAGGATTAAAATTGTTAATTTCCACATAGTTAACCCTTTCCTCTATAAATACTCATTTTTACACATGTGCGACCAGTGTATATCCAGATCAGCCAGCACATCCGTGCCGTCTATTCAGGGTCTGCACTGGTTGCATTTAGGTCAGAAATAACTTAATAAATCAAAAGCGAAGAGTTTAGATCCTGATCAGACGGCACGGATGTGCCAGCTGATCTGGATCTAAACTGTTCGCCTTTGCAATAAAGGTGTGTATATGGTGGAAAGGGTTAAGATCAAAATTTTGATCAGGAGTATTTTTGACATGGTGATTATTCATTTGATGTCATCATGTGTAATTTTATTCAATAAAATTGCTTATCTTTGTAAAAAAAGTAAAAGATGATGTAAAAATATAATGGTCTTAAGGTTGCGTGAAATCTGGGAAATTCAAAAAGTATCAGTACTTTTAAATCAAAAAAAAATTTAAAGCAGTTGATGCAATTTCGAATTTAACACAGTTGTAGTGAAGAAATGTCAAGGAATTAAGCATGTCATGTTTGTATTTATTTATAAAATGTATGAACACATAAAACAAAGTGCTTGAACACTAATCAGGTTTATTTGCATTTAAATTAAAGAAAATAATCTAAGAACAAATTAGTCTGTGACCTAGAAGAACTGGCCTTATTCAGGTCCCTATCCCTGCATCATCCGCATAATCATAAATATTTACACTTCAACTTCAACACCTACGTCTTATTCATCTAACAAATTATAATTTCTGATGGTAAACAATGTGACATATTATTTTATAAGGCGTGGCTACAGTAGAACCGTTCACAATTTATTCGACATTGCACAATGTTTTGACCTACGTTTTGCCATGAGTTGCTGCTTAAAAAATGTGTGCCGTCATTCACTTTGTTGTCAACATAACTGTTTCAACAGCCATTCAAAAAATCTGTTATACCACGAATTCTTCTAATAATTTATTTATGTCAGTATTTATGTGTGTAATTATAAGGATTGAATCGATATTTGATGGTTTTCATTTGGGTATGAAAAACAGTTGGATTGTTTAAAGTGCGCGAGAAGCCCTCCGGGCTTCACACACTTTAAACAACCCAACTGTTTTCCATACCCAAATGAAAACCATCATATATCGATTCAATCCTTAATTGAGGCACACCACGGGAAAAGGTACCTTCGGGCAGTTGACGTCAATCCTTGAAACGACGTCATAAAGTTGAGCAGACGACATTATATAAATATCACATCCCATTGGGGGAAACAGTACGAAATGTTAACCCGGGAGAAGTAATGTCAACCGAGGCGTTAGCCGAGGTTGACATTACCTTCTCAAGGGTTAACATTTCGTACTGTTTCCCCCAATGGGATGTGATATTTATTTTATTACACCGAACATTTGTTTATTTTAGAGATCTTGACTATGACCAACGAACAAAATCAAGCGCCGGAAGTCCAAAATCAATAATGCTCAATAAGCAGCTACAAATAATGATCAAAATGCGTTTATCTCCCTTGGTCAATTACGCATGCGTAGAAGTTAATTTGTAATCAGATTTCCAAGATATTTATTTTTAGATCCACGCGAGGGTGACATGATGCTGTCGCATTACGCTATATAGTAAACTAATCACGTGAGGTGTAATAATAATTGATAAGCAATTCGCAGTAAAAATACCATTTTATTGTCAAAATGTGTAGCAAAATCACTGTTTTGTTATGAGAAAAATAATAGAAATTTGAAAGTTCTTTCTAAATATAGTAACAACAAAAATGACACAAAAATGACCGAAGGTACCTTTTCCCGTGGCGTGCCTCAATTGAAGCCAGTTCTCTGTTGGTCTAGCACTTAACATGGGTGGTGAAACTGGGTAATTTTAGATTTCTAGTAATTTATTATTGTGGCAAGGGGCTAAAAAGTTTTTTTTTGCAAGGGGTCACAGCTGCTAGAAGACTAATTTGTTTACCATCCTCTATTTTTTTTTTAATTTGTGGGTGTGTGTTAGTTTTAATGATGTACATCTTTGATTATAAATATCTTGAGAATTGAATGTGTTGAACAGTTGCATCAACTGGGTGTTCTGAAGTATCATTTAATTTTATGGGGATACAATTGTTTTGAGCAGGTATGAAACTTGTGTTGTTGAATCACATTTTTGACACAAATGATGCACAATTAATTAATGCTGGATGTTTTAATACAACATTGTTGTTGCCAAATTCCGTAGCAGACATCATTGTTGTTGCCGAAGTCCGTAGCAAATATAGTGCTGTTGCACATTCGCAAGCCTGTTTTCTGCTGATGATTTTAAATAAAGTTATAAAATAACTTGCATGTGTGCGAAAATCTGAAAGCCATGATTCTATTTATATCTGTTTGATATTTACGCGTTTTGTTATAGCAACTCAATCAATTCAATCATGTACTAAATTTGCATGCAATGTTTTGTAGAATTATAAATTGTGTGTCAAATCAGACACTGGATACAGGTTAACGCTTTATTCCATAGATACCACTTAAATGGCAGTGGTAAACCATGTAGATCTAGATCAGCCATCATATCTGTGTAATCTGATGAGGATCTACAGTTTGCCTTACGGTTCATTAATTCCGACCAGTGTAGATCCAGATAAGACGGCAAAAAAATATTCCAGCTGATCTGGATCTACACTGGTTGCGCTTGCATCATTAAAATGTGTATGTGCGGAGTAAAGGGTTAAAGGGCCATGTTAATTACCTGTTATTTGTTGCAGAAGTATTTTCTTAGAATATCATACAGTCTTGTATAGTAATTTTTAATGGACTTTTACACTGTATATAGTTGATCATGAAGATGAGAGAATGATTTCATTTATCATTTACATTTTTATCAGCACAAACTTTCAACATCTTGTAAATAAAACATATGTAAAGATTAAATGTCCTGAAATTGTAGTTTGTTGACATTTTATAATTACACAGGTACATGATTCCCAGTTTCTTTTTATCCCCCACCATGTAGCAGTTGAGGGATATAGAAACCTTTTGTCTGTCCATCCCTCCATCCTTCTGTCCATCCATACATGTGTGCGTGCATTTATGTCCACTCCATAACTTCTAAACCGTTTGAAGGATTTTCATGAAACATTGGTCAATTGTTCAGCCTATCAAGAGTATGTGCAGAACATATTCCAAGCTGGCTGGCTCAAGGTTAAGGTTTGAACCATGTACAGTAAAACCCCTCGTTACAGACACTTGATATGACGGGCACCCCGGTATTATGGGCGATTTTTTGAAGAACAGACATGTTCTCTTCTTGATTTAAACCCACAATTAAGGACAACCCGCTATTAAAGACACTTTCCCTCAGTCCCTTGGGTGTCCATTATAGAGGGGTTTCACTGTATATCGTGTCTGGTCCATATCTTCTGCACCCCTCGGAGGAATTTCATAAAACTTCAGTCAAGTGTTCACCCCTGCAGAACCTCGCTGGCTAATTAGCTCAGTAAGTTAATAGTGTATACCCTGATCAGAGGGCACTGATAACTGGCTGAATTTATCTACACTATTTGCAAATGTGATAAAGATTGTATCTCTGGAGTAAAGGGTAAGATAACAAATTCAATTTTAGTACAGATTTTTAATGACAATTGAATTTCATCAGTTTCAATGTTCAATAATTTATTCACATGACAAAGTGCACCACTGGACCTGTACTTACAAATACAGATAAATGCAAAGGTTTAACTTCTATTACTATGAATTATAAATTATATCGGGCCAACTCATCTGCTATTCCTCCATGGAATACAGCCTATATCCCATAAGGGGCATGTGTAGACCCAGATTGGCCCATTGTTGTGACTTCAAAGACACATTATTTTTCTACCATAAATCGCCTTTAAGTATTTTTATGACAAAGTTCATATTAGTTTCATTCATTCATAAATTGTAAACTTAATTTATTTTCATACAAATTACACAAAATAGATAACAGAAATAAAATAACAAAGACTTTGCTACACACTGAAAACAATCTAAATTCATATAATGCTTCAAGAGTTTGTGTATAATTTCAAAATGTCTCTCGGTCTGTTACCTCTGTCACTGAAAACAATCTAAATTCATATAATGCTTCAAGAGTTTGTGTATAATTTCAAAATGTCTCTCGGTCCGTTACCTCTCACTGATTCACAGCTTGTACAGTGATAGTAACCTTACAAACTACCTTTATCATTAACTACTATTTTAAGTTAAATGTATACTCATTACTGGCTGCAAATGGGAAAATGCATTAAATGCTGACTTACCTTTTAGTTCCATAACAAAAATTTAATTTATTAAGTAATCCTAAGTTTTTAATGATTTAAAATTCTTTTAAGACACACTAGACTATTTAGTTGGTCAACTCTGAGAATGTTTAAGCTGACAGCAGTATAGAAATTTGCAGAAAATAGGATATATGCTTAAGGTGACAAACATCGGAAGTCTGTTCCTGATGTGGACCATACTGATTGTTTTGAATTCTTTTTTAACCCTTTTCTCCATATATATGCATTTTTTACGCATGTGCGACCAGTGTAGATCAAGATCTGCCAGCACATCCATGCCGTCTGATCAGGATCTGCACTGATTGCATTTTGGTCAGAAATTACATAACGAATCAAAAAGCGAACAGTGCAGATCCTGATCAGACGGGACGGATGTGCCACCTATCTGGATCTACATTGTTGGCCCACACAATAAAGGTGTATCTATGGAGGAAAAGGTTAATCCTTTCCTGTACAGACTCACCTTAATTGCTAGGGCGAACAGTTTAGATCCAGATCAGCCGGCACATCCGTGCTGTCTGATCAGGATCTAAACTGTTCGCTTCTTGATTCATTAGGTTATTTCTGACCAAAATGCGACCAGTGCAGATCCTGATCAGACGGCACGGATGTGCCGGCTGATCTGGATCTACACTGGTCGCACACGTGTAAAAATGCGTATATATACAGGAAAGGGTTAATATTCGTGGGGTACTAACATTTGTGGATTTCATGGACTGATCTATCCACAAATTTAAATCCAAGAAGAAACAAGAAGCGCCGCAATGCGAAGAAACCAGTTTTTCAACTACCGAGTATTGATGTGACAGAAATTATGAAGAAAAGATGACAGTGACATAAAACAGAACATTAAAAACTCATTTCAACATACCACTATCTACTTGCTTGAATCCAGAATGGACACTGTGCACAAATTATGTCTGAAAATGGATTTAGATATTCAAGTAATTACATGGAAACTGAATTTCTATTATAAAAAACAGTGACCTTTACCTTAATAATAGTCACCTGGGTAGTAATCCGAAGCTGCATCTTGATATAAGGTACCAATACACCAAGTATTGCATCAATAGGCCAAAGGTAACTCAAGTTATTGAGCAGAAACTGAATTTCTATTTTAGCAACAATGACCTTGACCTTGACCACAGACATCTGGGTAGCAATCCTAAGCTACCTCTTGATATAAGCTATCCACACACCAAGTGGTATCAATAGGACAAAGCAAACTCAAGTTATTGAACGGAAACTGAGTTTCTATTTTTAGCAATAGTGACCTTGACCTTGACCACAGACATCTGGGTAGTAATCCCAAGCGACCTCTTGATATAAGAAACCCACACACCAAGTTTGGCATCAATAGGCCAAAGCAAACTCAAGATATTGAGCGGAAACCAAAATCTGCTGACTTCAGCATTACAATAACCAGTTTTCGTTGAAAACCTGGTTAATAAGGAATTGAAGTTTTGAGAGCCCCAAATTGAACCCTTAACTCCCTATAATACAACTTCTATTACATGAACATACAGTGTAGATCCAGATAAGCCAGCACATTCATGCCATCCGATCAGGGTCTTCACTGCTCTCTTATTGGTAAAAATAATCTAATGATCTAATCGAATCTACCGTCATTGTCTGAATATAAGCCGCACTTTTTTTCCAGAATTTGGCAGTAAAAAGTTGGGGGTGCGGCTAATGAACAGGTTTAGCTGCTTATACATTGCATTAAGCCATTTTTATCTGTTCCATCAGGTTTAGGAGGGTGCGGCTTATACATGAATGCGGCTTATATTCGAACAATGACGGTAATCAAAAGCCAACAGTGTTTATCCTGATCAAACAGCAAGGATGTGCCAGCTGATCTGGATCTAAACTGTGTGCACATGCCATAACCCCTACAACTATATGAAGTAGAGTTCCTACAAAATGGTCTCTGAAAACCACAAAATCTTAGCCCACAAATACAAATACATCCACAGTAAGCAATATAGCCTATCATCCTAAAAGAATGACATCAACTTCTGAACCAAACACAGGCCTTCCAAGTTATTAGATTCCTGTGCCCAAGATCATAAAACTTAATCTGGAGACCAGTCTCAAATCTCAAGTATCTGATTGGCTTAAATGGCAGTCAGTTGCTATTTCAGCCATTCAAAGGCTTGAGATTTGAAACTGGTCTCCAATCTTGGTTTTATGAGCTTGGGCCCCGTTTTCCAATCCTGAAATTAGTTTTTGCCCATAAATATATAAGGACAAGAGGGCCATGATGGCCCTGAATCGCTCACCTGAGTATGAAACTCAAGTTATTAACCAGAAACTGAATTTTTATTTTTAGCAACATTGACCTTGATCTTGATCACAGAAACGTGGGTAGCAATCCCAATTTGTCTCTTGTTATAAGCTACCCATATACCAAGTTTGGAGTCAATATGCCAAAGCAAACTCAAGTTATTAAGTGGAAACTGAATTTCTATTTTTAGCAACTGTGACCTTAACCTTGATCACAGACACCTGGGTAGCAATCCCAAGCTGCCGTTTGATATAAGCTATTCATACACTAAAGTTGGAGTCAAAAAACCAAAGCAAACTCAAGTTATTAAGTGGAAACTGAATTTCTATTTTTAGCAACAGTGACCTTGACCTTGATCACAGACACGTAGGTAGCTTTCCCAAGTTGCCTCTTAATTTAAGCTATCCATATACCAAGTTTGGAGTCAATAGGCCAAAGCAATCTCAAGTAATTAAGTAGAAACTGAATTTCTATTTTTAGTAACAGTGATCTTGACCTTAATCACAGACACCTGGGTAGCAACCCCAAGCTGACTCTAGATATAAGCTATCCATATACCAAGTTTGGAGTCAATAGGCCAAAGCAATCTCAAGTAATTAAGTAGAAACTGCATTTCTATTTTTAGTAACAGTGACCTTGACCTTAATCACAGACACCTGGGTAGCAACTCCATGCTGCCTTTTGATATAAGCTACCCATACATCAAGTTTGGAGTCAATATGCCAAAGCAAACTCAAGTTATTAAGCAGAAACTGAATTTCTATTTTTAGCAACAGTGACCTTGACCTTGATCACAGACATCTGAGAAGCAACCCCAAGCTGCCTTTTGATATAAGCTACCCATATACCAAGTTTGGAGTCAATAGGCCTAAGCAAACTCAAGTAATTGAGCAAAGACCGAATTTCTATTTTTAGCAACAGTGACCTTGACCTTGATCACAGACACCTGGGTAGCAACCCCAAGCTGCCTTTTGATATAAGCTACCCATACACCAAGTTTGGAGTCAATAGGCTTAAGCAAACTCAAGTAATTGAGCAAAGACTGAATTTCTATTTTTAGCAATAGTGACCTTGACCTTGATCACAGACACCTGGGTAGCAACCCCAAGCTGCCGTTTGATATAAGCTACCCATACACCAAGTTTGGAGTCAATAGGCCTAAGCAAACTCAAGTAATTGAGCAAAGACTGAATTTCTATTTTTAGCAACAGTAACCTTGACCTTGATCACAGACACCTGGGTAGCAACCCCAAGCTGCCGTTTGATATAAGCTACCCACACACCAAGTTTGGAGTCAATAACCCTAAGCAAACTCAAGTAATTGAGCAAAGACTGAATTTCTATTTTTAGCAGCAGTGACCTTGACCTTGACCCTGTGGTCATGATTTGAACAACTTTTGTAGACATCAGTGCCAGGATGCTTCAGGACAAATTTGGTTAAAATCCATCAAGTGGTTTCAGAGGAGATGTTGTTTAAAGGAAATTGTTGACGGACGCCGGACGCCGGACAACGGACGCCGGACAAAGACGGGTCAGAATAGCTCACCATGAGCCTATGGCACAGGTGAGCTAAAAATTGAGGAGAACAAATCCTGAAATCAGGACCAGTCATGTTTAATAGCCGGCCTGACAAATAGCTCAACATATTTTGCTGGATATTCTGTCCGCTGTGACTTTGCTATGTTGCTTGATCCATTGTGTGTTTACACGTATGTTATGTCTCCTGGTCCATTGTGTGTATACACATGTTATGTTTCCTGGTCCATTGTGTGTATACACATATGTTATGACTCCTGGTCCATTGTGTGTATACACATGTTTTGACTCCTGATGCACTGTGTATACACGTATGTTATGACTCCCGGTCCATTTTGTGTATACACGTATGTTATGACCCCTAGTCCATTCTGTGTATACACGTATGTTAAGACTCCTGATTGATTGTGTGCATACACCTATGTTTTGACTCTTGATTCACTGTGTGTATACATGAATGTTATGACTCCTGGTCCATTGCACATTTCCCATACTCCCAGATGTCTTCACGATTCTGTCTCTCTTGTCTTTTCTTTGCTGAAGAATTGACATAAGAAAATTATCTGGATGATAAATAGTTCACATCTAAATGTAAAATTGTGGAAAACAAATAAATAGACCAGTCTCAAGTTTCAAGCATCTGATTGGCTGAAATGGCAACCAGATGCCATTTCAGTCAATTAGATGCTGAAGGTTTGAAACTGGTCTCCTAATTTAGTTGTATGATATTGGGCATAAGTAAAAGTTATCTCATCAGTGGGTTGCTCTTTATTTCAAGGTGGAATGTATTGTAAAACTGTAAAAACCAACAACAACAACAAAAAACATATGCTGTCAAAATGTCAAAAAAAGTCACCAAATACACCTTTTCCAGTTACATTATGTTGGGCATTTGAGAATTTGACCAACTTTAGAAATCAAGTAATTTGCTCACATGTAAAAAAAACAGCAGAAAATTGCTTCCAATGCCTAAGTGTGTTTAATGTTATAATAATATGCTGTCCTATATTGCTATTGCTAAAGTTTTTTTCTGGATATGTTTTTAAAAAAATTCTGAAAGGTGGTCGAATGCTAATGCAGCTGGATGGATAAAAGATATTACCCCTCTGCGCCCCACAGAACTTCTATCATTATCAAGAGTCAGCGTAACAGTTACTCGTTTACATCATGTGATAGAAAATAAGATACTTTATCAATAAATAAATGTAATTTATGTGGAATTAGGTAAGAAATAAACACCGGGACTTCCAATTCTCCCCACATACATAATTTTTTCTTGTCCTGTATATCATACCTTTGGCTTCTTTGAGCTGTTGTCGTTCTTTTTCCCTCTTTTCTTTAGATACCCCTGTGGCGATCCCAAGTGCACCTGCCACCAGTCGACGGGCAGCGGCTGCCGTTGTTTCTGGACGTGGCTTGTAAGGCTGAAGGAACTCTGAAATGAGGGAACCTTGGCAATCAAGCCACATGTCTGTCATTTAATTAATAATCGAGATGGGTGCTACCAGGATAAATAACATTGGGATATATTGCAACATTTTACTTGCATATTGCAATATATTGTAACTATGTACTACCAGGATAAATAACATTGGGATATATTGCAACATTTTACTTGCATATTGCAATATATTGTAACTATTTGTTACTGATAACGTAACATGCAAAAGCACTGAACAAGATTGACTTTACTGGATGTGAATAACATATTGTGACTAGAAATACACTTCAGATTAAAACATCAACGGATCTATTAAATTGGAAATAACTTTGCTAGGATTTGTGCAAAGTACAGCTTGTATACGCTCAAACATTGTTTGAAGTAGGTTTCATTTAATATAACTAACACAGGTATTTAAAAATCATATAATGATATCGTAATGTCAGCAAATTATACTGCAATAACCAGTGTTCTGCGATATAGAGTATATGTTTATCAGGTTTTTTTGAACAGGAACAATTATCTGCCTGCAAAAAAAATCCTCTTTTCCTAACCCTTTTTTCTATAAACATGGATTTACTGTAAGGGATAACTGTGTAGATTAAGATCAGCCAAAACATTTGTGCAGTCTGATCAGGATCTACACTGTTCACCTATAGATTCAGGAGGTTGTGACTAAGAAGCGACCGGAAAGGAAGATCCAGATCAGCTGGCACATCTTTGCCACCTGATCTGGATCTACTATGGTCACATTATCTACAGTAAAATCCCGCCTTACGACCACCCCGAAAATGAGACCACCTCGTTATAACGGGCACTTTTTGAAAGACCCGATTTTTTTGCTATATATTTCAATGGTCGGAACCCCCGATATTACGGGCACCCCGCTATTCCGTAATGCGACCACTTAAAACAGTCCGAAATTGTCGAATTATGCATAAATTGACCCCGATAATCCGACCACGCATATCACGGTTTGGTCGCGTGTTTGGTCGTGCGTCTATTCTTTATACCTATCAATTTACGACATAAACAAAACAACGCTTTGCGGCATTCGTTTAACTGCGAAAATCGATAATGAGGATGTTTTGACAAGAGATTAATCCATTGTCTGTTGCATTGATTTACGCTAATTGACACTTATTTGCAGTAAGTTATTTAATTGTATGATTTATTGTGTTTTTATTAAGTAAATCAACGTCGATTTTAAAGATGGGTTGACTTTACAGATCATTTTATTGCATCTGTTTGATCAGTAAATAACGATTTTTAAATAATATAAGAATAGAAAACTGCAAAATGTCGAAACCTCGTAGAAAACTTTCTCTTACTGAGAAAGTGCAGCTAATCAAAGTAAGATCAGGTCAAAGCAAAAGCAAGTTGGCAGAGAAATCTGGCATTGGCAAAACACCGGTACAGATCGATCAAGCAAATAAATATTTTCTTCGACATTTTTTTTTATTAAATAATAAATTAAATGAGGACTGAAAAATTATTATTATAATGATGATGATTTTGATAAAACGCTTTCAAAAATACTGGCCACTTAATAATGATATCTCTGTCCTTCTGTCCTTTGCCCCTTGCCAGCTTTTTGATCATCAAATGGTTCCACCCCTATATTGAGACCACCCCGCTATTAAGAACACTTTTTTTCAGACCGCCAAGTGGTCTCATTAGCAGGGTTTTACTATATATAGTTGCCAATGCAAAAAACTTGTATATATCAGAAAAAGGATTAAATCACCTATAGATTATAAGTATCATTCACGTGTGTTGGGTAAAGATCGCGTGATCCAGCCCGAGTGAAATATGCACAAGGGCGGTAACTCGGCAGAGCCTCGTTACCGCCTAAGTGCATATTTCACGAGGGCTGGATCATGCGATCTTAACCCAACGTAAGTGAATGATATTTTTTCTTGCATACCGTATTTATTTTGCGCATTTTGGGGTATTTTCCTGTACATTTTTCTTCGCACTACTTTTTTATAGTAGCGGAGTGATATACGAGACATTCCATCGTTCATTCATAAATGCGTAAGACGTCATGACGTCATATAAGGCGCGTGACTCATTCTACATAGGGGGTGTAGAATCAAAATTTCCTACACGGGTGAAAACACCGGATGACCTGATCTGGTATGCAAGAATCAGGAGGTTGTGACTAAGAAGTGACCAGAAAGGAAGATCCAGATCAGCTGGCACATCTTTGCTGCCTGATCTGGATCTACTATGGTCACATTATCTATATAGTTGCCAATGCAAAAAACTTGTATATATGAGAAAAAGGTTAATCCTAACTGTAACCACTTACCCCAACCCTGGGGGGCTCCTAACCTTAACCCTAAACATTTGTCAAAACCCTTAAACCTAACCTTAAATTAGACAATAAAAACT
This sequence comes from Corbicula japonica, assembly GCA_038501625.1. Taxonomy (NCBI): domain Eukaryota; kingdom Metazoa; phylum Mollusca; class Bivalvia; order Venerida; family Cyrenidae; genus Corbicula; species Corbicula japonica. The sequence goes on from JAZAYU010000019.1 coordinate 5,950,581, forward strand.
TGCTAACAATATACAACTTACTTAACTTTTTCTCCATATTCACCATAATATGCCTTTTATCGCATGGGCGAACAGTGTAGATCTAGATCACCCTGCATATCAGTGCCATCTTACCAGGATCCACACTGTTTGCTTTTTGATTTCTTGTGTTATTTCTGACCAAAATGTGACCAGTGCAGATCCTAATTAGATGGCATGAATGTGCCAGCTGATCTGGATCTACACTGGTCGCTCATGCAAAAAAATTCATATATTTATATGGAGGAAAGGGTTAAAATAACAATTATACAGGTAGATAGATTCTGAGATCTTGCCTATAAATAATCCCACACAACAAATAACAACACGTACCTGTGCACCTCTTGGCTTTGCTCTGGGACTGTTTGGAGGCCTGTGAGAGAGGACATACCTTCAACAGGGGATGTACGAGGTTCAACGCATCTTGTGCTGTAAGAAGAATTATTACATGAACTATAAATAGATGCAACGCGATTGGTCACACCCCAAAATAACCCAGTCAATAAATCTAGATATTGACCCGCTTTTGCTGATATTGACCTGTCTATAAATAGAATCAGAAAGTTTCCATCTTTTATATTATTTATAGTTCATATAATATTAAATATATATTATAGTTCATGTAATAAAACAGTTATTTACTTATTAGCTGGGAAATATGCTGTTGATATTGTATATTACTAACCCTTTACTCTAATAGATAACAGTGTAGATCCAGATCAGCTGGGGCATCCATGCCATGTGATCTGGATCTGCACTGTTAGCTTCTTGGTCAGAAATAACTTTATGAACATCAATGCTGTCTGATAAGGATCTAAACTATTCAGTTTTTTTCATAAGGTTATTTCTGACCAAGTAGTGAACAGTGTAGAGCCTGACCAAAATGCACAGATGTGCCAGCAGATCTGAATCTAAACTTTTTGTATATGTGATGAAGCATGTCTATATGGATCTAAAGGTTAACCCTTTCGTTGATATAGACGCATTTTTACGCATGTGTGACCAGTGTAGATCCAGATCAGCCAGCACATCCTGCCGTCTGATCAGGATCAGCACTAGTCGCATTTTGATCAGAAATAACCTAATGAATCAAAAAGCGAACAGTTTAGATCCTGGTCAGACGGCATGGATGTGCTGGCTGATCTGGATCTAAACTGTTCGACATAGCAATAAAGGTGTATCTAAACAGGAAAGGGTTAATGACTGAACATGATTATCATCAGGATAAAATACAGAATTCCTAAAAGAGTTATTGGAATTTTCAACAGCTGCAAACAACTGAATAACTTTTTGTCTTCTTATGTCTACAAGCGGTAAAAATCCAGCTATTTATTTGACAATCTAGACTGAACTTCAAATACTTTTTCATCAAGGTGTTTTTCTGCACTATGTATTTAACCCTTTAGTCCATACATATGCCTTTTTATTAGGGATGGGAACGGTTATCCGGATATCCGAATATCCGGATAGTGAGATCGTATCCGGATACCATTCACGTATCCGAATTCCCTCATATTTGTACGAATTTAATTTCAATATTTTGTTCAAGTTTTGTCAAATACAAATCTCGTATCTTAAACTCTTAAATCTTTCTTAAACTCGCTTCACTGCTTGCACTAATCTCGATGTTGATAAAGTTTTCCTCAGGCAAAACTCGGCCGGACAGCCACGGCAGGGTTGATGACAAAAGAGGTGTTGATTGCTTTTTTAGTGGTTATTTACGAGACCGGAAGATTAGTATTCCAGACACTGTTCTTTTGTTTTGTTAATTGGATAACCTTGATATGAGTGTGTTTGACACCTGTCAAGATGCAAACAACTACCTTAATTTCGTTAACGAGAAAAAATCTCAGATTAATTGAAAATTTATTGCAACAGAATATTGAGCAAATAATGTCTTGATATTTTGTTATTTTGAAATGACCGCATTAAAATGAAAGGATAAAAACACGCTTCTCGTTAGTCACCGATATCCAAAATGTTAGATGATGCAATTCACTATAACCATAAATTTTACATGTATTTTTAACCCGATACATGTGATTTATCAATAAATTGGTTACACGGCAATTTTTGATGAAGTGATTGGAAAATCTGTGGTTTTAATTGGTCTGCTGCTAGTAGATGTAGTTGATTTTCGTAATAATCGCCTTGCATATGAGTGCAAATAACTATATGCGTAATTTTTGTGTTAAAAGAATATCATGTATGAGCTTGCAAGCTTTCAGATGAAATGAAACTCCAATGTTACCAAACACAAGTACTAAAACTACTGCCCTATGCGCTTCTACTTTTTCGCGGTAGCTCATTTTTTTCAACGCCGTAATTAACCTGAAAAGTTTAGTCATTTGATCCGAACTTTCACAAAAACTTATTTTATTGCCGTGATAGCCTCATTATTTTATTGCAGTGATAGCCTCGCTGGCCGAGGACTCAAACAATCGCGATATAGTGTAGCTGCACTGCATTATAAATTTGAAAATTTAGGAGCAAAATTTTCTGTGGTCGATAAAATGATACAGTTATTCGGATAGTATCCGGATACCGGATACGGTTATCCGAATAATGATTTATGTATCCATTCCCATACCTACTTTTTATGTATGTGCCACCAGTGTAGATCCAGTTCAGCCAGCACATCCTTGCCGTCTTATCAGGATTTGCACTATTTGGTCAGAAATAACCTAATAAATCATCTGATCTAGACCTAGACTGTTATCTTCTTGGACAAAAATGGCACACATGTAAAAACTGATATTATGTAGGAAAGGGTTAAAAATATTATATACGCATTTTGTTTTATTTCTAAATCTGCTGCAATTATACATAACAGTTTGAAAACTTTCACTTACCAGCTATAGCACTGCTGAATATCCCCAAGGCATGAGTGTCATCTACCCATTTCAGATCAAACCCTCGAGACCTGCTCAAATGTAACAGTAGGTTATTACTTGGTATAACATGGCTTTCTAACTCCGAATCCTCCAATTTTTTTTCAAATAACATTATGTACATTGATAGTACTATGTCATTGGAATATCTGTGCCATGTGCCATCTGTACCCAAGATCATAAAACTAAATCTGGAGACTAGTCTCAAATCTCAAGCATCTAACTGGCTGAAATGGCGACTGATGGCCGATTCAGCCACTCAGATGCTTGAGATTCGAAATTGATCTTAAAACTCAGTTTTATGATATTGTGGCCTGATCTTGACTAACAACCATTCACTTTTTGGTCAGAAATTTCTTAATGAATCTAAGTTAAAAGTGTAGATCCTGATCATATGGCATGGATATATGTAATAAAAGGTGTATCCATGATTTACTGGGGTCACTCAACTTTTTAGTTTTATCCAAGGCCATTCTTTTCAGTTGTGTGTTTAACCCATTACTCCATATATACACATTTTAAGGCCTGTGCAGCCAGTGTAGATCCAGATCAGCCAATACTTCCATACCATGGGATCTGGATCTACGCTGATGGCTTCTTGGTCAGAAATAACCTAATAGCCAACAGTTTTAATCATGATCTGATAACATGGATGTACCAGCAGATCTGGATCTACGCTTCTTCCATTCAATAAAGGTGTATCTTTGCAGTAAAGGGCTAACCCACCTTGTTTGCTTGATAATGCCATTATCTTCTTATGTTTTGTAAGTTTATGTTCTTTTGCATGCAACACTGTTGAGGTAGATTAGGGCTAATTCACCTGGACAACTTTTACTTGTTTGTTCATATAAGGACCTGTTGGAACAAGTGTGAGGTTGGTGCAGCCTTAAACATTGTTTAACCCTTTCCTTGATATATACCCATTTTACGCATATGCGACCAGTGTAGATCCAGATCAGCCGGCACATCCTTGCCATCTGATCAGGATCTGCACTGGTCGCATTTTGGTCAGAAATAACCTAATGAATCAACAAGCAAACAGTTTAGATCCTGATCAGACGGCACAAATGTGCCGGCTGATCTGGATCTAAACTGTTCGCCCTAGCAATAAAGGTGTATCTATACAGGAAAGGGTTAAACCTCCTTAGTGGCAAACTGATTGCCACTGACTGTTCCAAGGTGGTAACCCCAAAGGTTCTTCTTTTATGGTTAATTTTGTTGTCTTATTTGAAAAATGACCATTTTATACACCGTTGCTCTACTTTCTTCCCTACTTTGGCTGTATCAGAGGCTGCTTTTTCTGAGTGTGGCTATTCCTGGTCCCAAGGTTATAAAACTGAGCATGGAAACCAGTCTCAAATCTCAGGCATCTGATTGGCTGAAATAGCGACTGGTCGCCATTTCAGCCAATCAGATGCTTGAGATTTGAGACTGGTTTCCAATCTCAGCTTTATAAACTTCAATCCTGATATGCATGCTTCACTTTTTTCATATGATAGCAAACTCTTCCAATAAGTTGCATTGGTTTAACAATGATGTGAAAACACAATGGCAGACCATTTACAGTAAAACTTCGAAAACTCGAGCATTGAAAACTTGAGCACTTGGGAAAACTCGAAGTAGTTTTGCTAGTCCCGGCAAATTTCTTATATATTCTATAAAAAATACCATGGAAAACTCGAACTTCAAAAACTCGAAATCTCGAGGACAGGTGTCGGTCCCTTAAAGCACATTTTTTCTTTGTTTACAATGGAAAACTCAAGTAATAAACGTCCGATATATTTTTTTCGCACCTCTTGGGAGAAATTGGTAAACGGTGACGCGTAGATTTCAAGCGTTGTGACGGGTTATTTTGCCAGTTAATTGTCAATTGCTAGCGTCTAATATGTTTTAAATGATACGATTATAAACAGGTTCTGATGTAAGAAAATAATTTATGATCACTCTGTAGGCGGCTTCGTTGAGAAGAAAACTATGTGAGAATTTAATTAGGATTAATTTTATTTCAAGTTAAAGAATAAGAAACGTTGCAATTTGTATCTTTGTAAGTTGACGGGACCTAGTAATTTTTTATGCGTTTGTAAAGAATACTAGTTTTCGGACAATGTCAACACGAAATGTTTAAAACTTTTAAAGCTGTTTTTTGAAACAAAATACAAAAACAACTTTTCAAACAGATATAACGGTTTAACAAAATACAATGTCAAATACTGTGGTATCATTTAATTTCGCTGGCACGAAATTTCGCGCAATCACCGTAAAAGACTGTTTCGCACGGACGTAAATTTGCGCAAATCCAATTTTTCAAAAAAAAAAAAAAATTATTTATTATCAATATTTTACCGACCCGTTATCAATACCTATTGTTTATTTAAACACGCGAGCTAATCATATCTCAGTTGACCCCCTGTCAATTACTACTTCCTTAGTTAGTCAATTATCGGACCGCTGTTTATTCGGCGCCGCTAATTGACACGGGACCCATTTTATACATCTATCTGGAATTCTGGATCATTCATATCATAATTGGCATGTTAAATTTCGTACCCGTTTTATGGTCTAAAATGTCAATTAATTGCGCAACAGTTACTCAAAAAAGTGTTGATAAATTAAATGAGATGACAACGATACTGTTTGGTAAAACGTGACCTGACCTAAATGCGCGGACTTAAATGTGGCACTCTCTGGGAAAAATGGTCCAAAATGCAATTTTTGGCTAAAATGAGTTATTATCATTTTCAGATACCTTGTTGACTTTGGAGTACACCTATTCATTTTTTTTCCAAAAACGACTTATTTTAACTGAAAAACAGCATTTTTTAGGAAACCACCGTGAATGTGAAAAAGCCTACTTTTGTCAAAATATTGTCCAAATAAATAGGTGCATTTATGTGACAACTATAAGAAATACAGTATTTTAGTCTGTTTAATGCCCATGAATAGTATTTATATAAAAATCAAGTATCTTATTTTTACAAAATCAAATACTCAAATTTTGGTTACCATGGCAACGGAACTGAAAAAACACATTTGACACGTTTTTTTCAGGTAACTGGCACCTAAATGATAACATGTTAATGTTTTTAAGTACAATCTATCATTTTGGTCTGCTTATTGATAAACCATACACAGAAATGTTGATTTTTGAAAATAAAGATACTTTTTGTTATAACTATGCAGTAAACAAAATAACAAAAGCTTCATTAAAAGTGACAAAATCATTTAGGTGAAAGTTGTTGTACCCAAAAATGGTTACCGTGGTAATACTACCTGAATATTATGTACATATTCATAACATTTGATCTTCTGAGTAATATCACAGTATGTTATATAATTAGTACTAGTTCTATAGTTGCCATGGTAATATTTGTGTATTATTTTCTTCAAAGTGGTATGAGGTCATTACACCAATAACTACACAACTAAGAGTCCAAATTAAATTGAATTTTGTATGATAAAATTGTGATATAACAATATATGACACAGTTTTACTAAATGTTGCAAGATTCTTTTCTAGGCAGGGTGGAGGGAGGAACTGAGTTTCATGATGTGGATAATGTTTCATAATAAAGTAACTAACATTTATATAGTTGACAACAGTTTACATACTTTGCACACAAAAAACTTAACTAAATGTTAATGTTGTGTAAAGGTTCTAAATGTTTGAAAGACAAATTTTGCAACACTTGTTCAATAACAAATAATATATTGGTAGGAAAATCCATATAAACTGATATTTCTACGTTAATATCTTATTAGTTATATAACAACATTATATTATGATTCAGTTACCATGGCAACAAATTGACTGACAAATGAAATAATTTCAATTTATTCAGAAGATTATACATAATGCTTGCATAAATTAACATTTTATTATACACCTGTTTTGCAGATCATTTCAGATTATAATACATATTGTTCAGCTAAACAAACAGTTATCACTTCTCCTTTTTGGGATATGACGCACTGAATCCAACAGACTTTTGCAGATGGATGAACATAAACTTTTTTAACCACAGTTCACACACAATAAGGCTGCTTCTTCATTCTTCATACTGGTACCACATCATTTGAGGATCAAGCCCAGAATAGGAAGCCTGTCAGGAAGCAGGTGTTCAGATTTGGCACTTTCTCATGACACTGTTCCACTTCTGAGTTAGTTTCATTCCTGCAAACAGAAAGCACATCTGTCCTCATCATGTCTGATGTCATTCTAAAAATAAATAAAAATTAATGCAAAATATATAAACTATGCAGATGACTGTAAACATTTGTTCAGCCATGATATCCTTTTTATTATGCATTTAACATTAGTGTTAAGTGTAAATTATCAAGTCCAAAGCCAGTTGAATCAAAATTATATTAAAATATTTTAATAAGACTATACAAGGAAATGCTGCCCAGAAAATTCAAAATTGAAGTTCCGGAACTGATTCCTCTTAAAGTTAAACTGACACATGCTTAATTTCCAACAAAATACTTCCGAAATTATGTAATTACCAACATCTCATATAAATAAATCGATTTCATGCACAAAAAAACGCCATAAATTAGCATTGACATAAAAAATTCAGCGCTCCAAAAATCACTAGAATTTCGGACCGGGCGGAGCTTAATATCGATGACGTCATTGGATCGTTCGCGCTTATGAACGATAATGTAACTATTACACTTATTTGATTATATTTACAGTGATTTGATGATAAATTTTAATGACAATGGATATTTTGCTGTGATCGATTGTAAAAAGCAATCAAACCAAAACGATATTAGCTTCTTTAGATACTCGAAGGAGAATACAGAAAATTTCGGTTGAAATATGAAAAAGGAAAGGGCTGTACGCATAGACCTATTGTTCCGGTAACGGTTCAATATATATGCAAACACGATTAATATCGGCATTGTTTTGTTTTAAATCCAATTAATAATAATAATAATAAATGCCAATTAGTTTTCGTAAATGTTTTCAATCCGACGCGTTGTCGACTATATTATTTTAGATACATGAGAAATGTAAATACGTCGCCAAAACGTAAGTAAGCCGTGCCACAACAAGACCTTTACTGAAGACAAAAAAGAGCCGACGTGAAGGCTTATTCGTGTGTAAAATGTTTCAGGAAATATGTACAGTAATACTAGTTTACACAATTTCTATGAATTTCTACGGGATTTTGCAAATATCATATCTCGTAGTACTTGCCCATAAAAAACAGACTGGCATTGCAGTATTTACCATTGAGATTACTCTTCTTATTTTCTGGAGTGGGATCAAGAATGAATATAAGACAACATCAGTACGAATCATTTCGTTAAAAATTCGCCGGAAAACGGCTATGTAAATTCACTAAATTTAATATAATTATAAATAAAGTCTTGCGATTATATTGGAATACAAAAATCCACATACTTTCATAAAATAATTGACCCGATATCGAGGGATTATCGGCCATACGTGATATACATGACACGTGTCTGAATACTTCCTGCTTCACGCGGCTGTATAGTGCGCGGCATATATCACAAGTCGTTTGATCACCGGATGCACTGATTAAATCAGTGATTTGGGGACTGGTGCCAGTATATCATGTAATATACTAGAGCGTGTCCGGCGGAGGTCCCAGATAGTTAGAGGGATAGATCACACGCGTGTCACCGAACCAGTAAAACAAAACAGGGACAAGTACCTTGCGAATTTATTGATAATCAATTAACATTATTTGTCTTGATTAGTGCAAATTTAAACAATATGCTTTCTTTACAGCTCTACCTAGTGGCTGTGCGCGAATGATTTGCGAGTATTTCTGAAATGCATATTCTTAATACGCCTTTTTACTAAAACAATAAAGAGACTGTTCGTGTTCTGTATCGTTGTCATTTAAAACCAGGATAGCAACACATTTTGATAGTTGTGTATAAATCGCCTATTTGCTAAACGCAGAATTATTAACATTCTGGTCCATATAGCCATAGACGGATACAAAATAGGAGGTGACGGGGTTACCCTATATTTAATAGGCATATCTTCGTTTTTTTTATTGTATTCTAAATATTATATGCAGTTCGCTGTATAATAAGCCAAGACGGACATGATGTATTTACTTAACAAAATGAAAATAGTATATTATTTTTATTACTCAACCCCAAAACAACCGTTTTAGCGAACGCATAAATTAAGAACCATCCCCACAAGGATATATCGACGGAACGGGTTTGGTTAATTTTCTCATGATCAGCATGCATTAACGCTAAATGAAACTTTAAGTTAAATATAATTTGCTCGTACACCTACATTTTATTGCATGTCCAATTGAAATATTTGCACTATTATCCGCCGAAATGGCTACATGGGATATATGGTTTCCGTAGCTGTGATTTACAGATATTGAATAGTCATAATCGGACAAATTGTGTTTTGGAAAAATTGGACCGAAACACGATAAGTATCTAAACATGTGGCATTATAATGGACATGCACAACTCGTGCAAATATAATGCGAATCAGTATTATGTCCCCCGTTAATACAATTAGCCTATCTTACGTGCTTGTTCAAAGACGCTATTAAAAAGTTCAGAACGCTTATCGAAAAAGGCAGTAGCATCGGAGTTGATATAAGTGTTTGCAAAAATTATGTGGACATGCAAAAAATCATATACTAGCAAAGTTACGGACACAGGATAACATTATTGTCACATTTACTATGTTATACTATACGCGACAGATACCCATCATAGCGAACTGCGATCCAATGACGTCATCGGTAAACACAAGTTGTTCCCCTTAGATTTTTCGTACCGTGAAATGCGCACCCGAATTTAACTGAATTAATTCAACCATTTCTCGTGTAAATTGTATCATTTGATCATAAAACGATTTTCTTTATATTCAGAATAACGTATTTAGTAAATTTAGTACAAAATTTACAAAAGTTAGTATTCATTTGTCAGTTTATCTTTAAAGATTCATTTCTGAACATTACCTATCTGTTCATAAATATATTCTTCAAGATAATTAAAACTACAAGCAAATGTGTAAAATACCAGATTTCTATCATAGTATCATACTATAGGAGTTGTTACTTTGTTTGTTTGTTTGCAATTAGCATATACCGGTGTTGATAACATGATTTCATATTTAGCAATTAAATAATAAGATTATTAAAGCATAACCTTAGAATGACTATGACCTCAAGGAAAAAAACACATGTGAATAAAATTAAAACTTTATTTTTTCCATTGTTACATACCTTATGACAGTGTTGCTGATGTTCTGCCATGCACAGTTCTCCATGTATAAACTGCATTTTTCTTGCCATATCCAGGAAACTCTAATTGGTGGTGGAGTTATGTCAAGCTGTATTGCAACTTAACCAACACTATGGAATTTCTCATCTATGAGATTTAATATCCGAGTCCCTGTAATAATTTTTGCAAATATAAGTTCATTATCTTAATATAACATTAATAATTTCATTATAATTTATAAATTTGTCTATTCATACAAAAGAACCAGATGGCTTTCCATACAGTCTCGGTACAGCAGAACCCAAGGCAATGTTTTGAATTTATTTTCAGCTTTTTTTCATAATCAATACTATCTGAACATACATTTTCCATTTAATTAAATATTCATTTTTTTAAATCGTTATCATGGTTATTGCTGCCTCCTTTATCAGTAATATATTGGGCTTTCAAACTCACTGTCCGAAAATTCGACAATTTTTGACAATTTGAAAATGTCACGATTTGAAAGTTCCTTTATAAAATTCAGGATTACAGTGTAAAAGTAAATCATCTGGTACCTAATTAAAACTAGAAATGTGTCCATAGGACACGGATGCCCCCGCTACGCATGTTTGTCATGGTGAACATTTATACCAAGTTATTTTAAAATCCAATAAGTAATAACAAACTCACAGCCCAGACAAGAAAATTCTGGTTTTAGTAAATGTGACCTTGACCTTGGACCTACAGGCATGGGAATTGTAATCAACACAACGCCTTGTCATAGTGAACATTTGTGCCAAATTGTTTTGAAATCGTTCTGTTAATAACGAAGTTATAGCCAGTACAAGAAATTTCTACTTTTTGTAACAGTGACCTTGACCTTGGACCTACAGGCACGGGTATTGTACACAACACATCATCTTGATATAATAAACATTTATACCAAGTTATTTTAAAATCCAATCAGACATAATAAAAACAGAGCAGACAAGAGTTTTATAAGAAAATTATATTTTTAGTAACAGTGACCTTGACCTCTGACCTTTAGGCATGGGTGTTGTACCGGACACATCGCCTTATCATGGTGAACATTTGTGCCAAGTAATTTTGAAATCCTCCATTCATAAGGAAGTTACAGCCTGGACAAGAAAATTCTATTTTAAGTAACAGTGACCTTGACCTTGGACCTACAGGCATGGGTATTGTACGCGACACACTGTCTTGATATGGTGAATATTTATACCAAGTTATTTTAAAATCCATTAAAAAATAACAAAGTTACAGAGCTGACAAGATTTTTCCAGCACAATTCTATTTTTAGTAACAGTGACCTTGACCTTGGACCTACAGGCATGGGTATTGTACGCGACACACCGCCTTGTCATGGTGAACATTTGTGCCAAGTTATTTTGAAATCCCTCCATTCATAAGAAAGTTACAGCCTGGACAAGAAAATTATATTTTTAGTAACAGTGACCTTGACCTTGTACCTACAGGCATGGGTATTGTACGCGACACACTGTCTTGATATGGTGAATATTGATACCAAGTTATTATAAAATCCATTAAGAAATAACAAAGTTACAGAGCGGACAAGATTTTTCCAACAAAATTCTATTTTTAGTAACAGTGACCTTGACCTTGGACCTAGAAGCATGGGTGTTGTACGCGACACACCGCCTTGTCATGGTGAACATTTGTGCCAAGTTATTTTGAAATCCCTCTTTTCATAAGGAAGTTACAGCCCGGACAAGAAAATTCTATTTTTAGTAACAGTGACCTTGACCTTGGACCTACGGGCATGGGTTTTGTACGTGACACACCGTCTTGATATGGTGAACATTGATACCAAGTTATTTTAAAATCCATTAAGAAATAACAAAGTTACAGAGCGGACAAGATTTTTCCAACAAAATTCTATTTTTAGTAACAGTGACCTTGACCTTGGACCTAGAGGCATGGGTGTTGTACGCGACACACCGCCGTGTCATGGTGAACATTTGTGCCAAGTTATTTTGAAATCCCTCTTTTCATAAGGAAGTTACAGCCCGGACAAGACAATTCTATTTTTAGTAACAGTGACCTTGACCTTGGACCTACGGGCATGGGTTTTGTACGCGACACACCGTCTTGATATGGTGAACATTCATACCAAGTTATTTTAAAATCCAATAAGAAATAACAAAGTTACAGAGCGGACACGATTTTCGAACATACACACACACTGACACACTGACACACCCACACACAGCCAGGGTGAACACTATATGCCCTTCCGCCATTACATGGCGGGGGCATAAAAAGACGATCTGTTTTAAATGTTTACGACGAAGATGCATAAATCAGATTGTTTCTATATCAAAAAATATTTGTCAGTTTTGTAGTCACGACCGCCATTTTCACTTCCGGAAAATGCAATTGCACCAATTTCATACATGATTTTACATAATTTTGCACAAACAATCAATACAACAGACTATAAGAAGACTAACCTTTTCAAATCCATCACTTTACCGACATTTTAGGTCTCAAAATGCTGGTTTTGTAGTTCAAATATCACAACTGTTTCGTACATGTGTGAATCACAATGTGTGGCGTATGTCAAAATAAGGGACGTAATAATTGTATAGAAAGATAGTAAACGAGATTATTTTAAATAAAGATTTCGGTAACAGGTTCAAACGTACATTTTGTCTTACGCACTTGGATTATAACACTATATATATTTCTATAAGTATCATTTAATACTGGCAATTAGGAAAAGTTAATTCGATTTGTGCGTGCCGCGAAGTTGACGTCATTTTACTCGAAATGACGTTTGCCGAATTTGGCCCAAAAGTCTCAGAGAGTGACACAAATGTCCTTCAAGTTTTGAAGTAAAATTAAACATATTCCAAAAGAAATTCGACAGTTACAACAATTTTTATTTTCTTTATAAACATAATTATTCGATACTTCAAATTTATATAAATAAGCGATACGGGCAACTATATATAAAGTGTAGGTCCATTCGGACATAACACGTTTCGGATACATATGTGGAATCTTTTGGTTAAATTTTAGCTTAGGTTTTTAATTCGCGCACTGGCCCGAGCGCGAAATATGCGAAAATTAAGCCATCGCTAAATAAAATGATACCACAGTACATAGTTTGATAATTATTATGAGACGATATTCCGATAACGTAGTCAACAACAAGGTAAAAAAGGTGTTTATACGATTTGAGTGAACAAAATCGGACCTCATAAAGAAAAGCCTCGAAAACTCAAGAACCATGGAAAACATTTTCATAATCCCCGGAGTATTCGAGTTTTCGAAGTTTTACTGTACTTTAAAATAACATATATTTCCAAATTTCACGGTGGTTTTCAATTTGTGGATCAACCTACACATGAAATCAAAGAAATAGAGGATATTTGTTTTTACCAGTGTAAGATAGAAATACACTTCACTGAGTGAGCACCTGAATTCATATTTTTACAAGTGGCAAAGCCACAACATGAAAATATATAATTCCGTATTTCACGAGTGAAATATACTTCTATCTTTCTGTAAAAACAAGTTTTCTTTTATTTTATGCTTTTAGTGCACAATTTGCATGAATTTGACTGAAAAGTTGCATGAATGGGCACCAAAAATGTTTGTTTATGACATCATGAAGTCTTATATGCAAACTTAAAACAGTTCATCAAGTAATTTCTACAATGCATTGAATACAATAAAATAAAATAAGTACCCCACAAAATTTCATGAATTTACAGTATGCTGTGAGTGTTGACGGAGAAGCTAGTACACTTACATGAAATCCTTGAATGCACTGATCAGATCCCTCGTTACAAACTCTGCCGGAAAGCCGTAGATCTCGATGATATGCTCGTACTCTGTAAATATATCTTCACCTTTATAATACAGTTACAATCATTTGATTATACCATTTTCTCCATTTATACAGGTACTATTGAGAGTGCAGCCAGTGTAGATACAGATCAGCTGGCACATCTGGGCTGTACGATCAGGATCTACTCTGGTTACTTCTTGGTCAGAAATTACCGTATAGAGGGTAATTTCTGTGGGTGCCAAATTTCTGTGTTTCTGCGCTTTGGATGAAATCGCAGAAATATGTCCAGCAGAAAAAAAAACCAGCAGAAATTTAAATCGCAAAATATTATCTCATTTTATCATATTGGCATAGTATAAACGCAACATTTGCTCAAACATTTCTCAAACATTCAAATCAGTTGAATAGTTGTTTGAGAGTTGTTATTTATTGGATAGATAATATCTTTTTGTTATTTTTTGATAAAATAAATTGAGTAACAGGTATTACCCATGAATAAAATATCTGTGAAAAACAAATAGTATGTGTACATATATCACAGTCGTGTTATTCTTACGACACATTACCCAATATGAACCGCAGAAATTTATCCTTCATGGGAACCGAAAACGCAGAAATAAAAAACGCAGAAATTTTTGCGTCCATTTTTGAGGGTAGAACGCAGAAATTTATGACCGCAGAAATAACCCGCTATACGGTACCTTATGAATTTAAAAGCACAGTGCAGATCCTGACAAGACAGCACAAATGTGCCAGCTGATTTGAATTTACTTGTTTTGCCCATACCGAAAACAGCTATACCACATTAAGGGTTAACCCTTTCCTCCATAAATACACCATTATTGCTAGGGCGAACAGTTTAGATCCAGATCAGCTGGCACATTTGTGCAGTCTGATCAGGATCTAAACTGTTCGCTTTTTGATTCATTAGGTTATTTCTAACCAAAATGCGACCAGTGCAGATCCTGATCAGATGGCACGGATGTGCCGGCTTATTTGAATCTACACTATACATGCGTAAAAAGGAGTATTTATGGAGAAAAGGGTTAAAGATTATTCACAGGGAATTTTGTTTCATGATGATTCTTTGATTTTTACAAATAAGACTTTAGAGGAAATACAAGTGCTGGAATTGCTTATGAATCATTTTTAAAGCGATGACATGTATTAACCCTTTCCCCCATAAATACGAATTTTTACGCATGTGCGACTAGTGTAGATCCAGATCAGCCGGCACATCCATGCTGTCTGATCAGGATCTGCACTGGTGGCATTTCTGGAGAAATAACCTAACAAACTAAACAGCAAACAGTTTAGATCCTGATCAGATGGCACGGATGTGCCAGCTGATCTGGATCTAAACTGTTTGCCGAAGCAATTAAGGTGTATCTATAGAGGAAAGGGTTAAATGGATTATACAAAAATCAATTTGTTGTTGGTCTTCATAAAATCTTGAGTTATCTGGGAATTCCTTAACTATTTTGTTGACTTTTGAACACACCCAGTAACATATAAACTTTGCAAAACAAGCACCTATCAGTAAAACTGGAAACTGTTTTGCTGATTATAGAAAGCTGATCACACATTTCTTATGTTTAGCCACAGTCTATCCCTATTGTTTTTGCCAACATAGTAAAAACATACAAGAATACTGAAAGCTTGATTTGTTTTGCCACCTCACCTACATTAACACTTACGTGAATAGTCAAAGTTGGATTTATCTTTGGGTTCGTAATTAAGATAATTGATGTTCTTGGACTTCTGTATTTTCACCTTTCCCACCGTCTTGGTCAGCTGGAAGAAATTGCAAATGTAATTGTTTATACATGTATTGCTGTAGTATCTTAATATTTTGTGCAGGTTTAATTTTCACATACATCACAGTAAGTTAAGATCCCATGATCATAAAACTCAGATTAGAGACCAGGCTCAAATCTCAAGCATCTTATTGTCTGAAATGGCAACCAGTCACAACTGACTGGTTGCCATATCAGCCACTCAGATATGGGCATAGATTTATTGAACTGCATTTTGCCATTTTGCCATTAGAGAGATTTTGTATTTTTTTTTTTATCGATGACAGTGCAATGACAAAAGGAGTAATATCTTAATGTGTGAATTAAAACTGGAGCAAAATTATGCCTTGTCATAATATATCATAACCATATATCATCACCTTAGTGCAATAATGGTATATCTTTTTCATATTTCAATAGAACTTATACTGTTATTGTACTAAGGTGACGATATATGCCTATTTGGCAAAGGTGAACAGCGTAGATCCAGATCAGCTTGTACACTTGTGCAATCAGATCTTGATCTTTACTGTTTCCTTTTTGATTTATTAGGTAATTTCTGTCCAAAAAGTGAACAGTGCAGATCCATATCAGATCGTAGGAATGTACTAGCTGATCTGGATCTACACTGGTTGCACGTGATAAAATAAGTATATATGAAGAAAAGGGTTAATTGAAAAATGCAATAGAGTAAATTCTTCAATTCATGCCAGCGTGAATATATAATGTATGGTTTTTCCATTAAAATGTCCCTACAAAATTGAGTGATATTACAGCACCTATCAAGCCTTGAAATTAACACCGCCTTGAAATTAACATCGCATTATAGTTGTTAATTAACTTCTCTAAAATTTCCCAGAATCCACTTAACAATCTATAAAACAAGACTCCCACACCTCTTACACTTGTTTCTTCACTATCATCAGTTTTCACAAATATTATGATGATGTAAAGATATTTGTTTCAGAGAAATAATGCTTGTTCTTTAATGTCAATGCCAAAACTAATTTTTGACAGCTGTGCAAATTGCGAGGATGGACGTGTTGATATTAACACATTATTTTACAATTACTTCTATTCTTTGACAGTTGTGCATATTTTGAGGATTGATGAGTTAATATTAACACATTATATTAAATTAAATCTTTCAATGAAACCATTCTTCTTGGAACATAAAAATAAACAGCAATCCCATTACTAACTGTGATAAAAGCAGTTTTCGAGACTTGAAAATAGGAAATTATTTTTCATTCTGATAAATTTACATTTTTTTATACTGAAGGTTATTCACACATCAGATGTTTTTCTGAAGACTGCACCTTTTTTTAAATCTAGTCAATTTTTTCCTCCGGTACAGCAGTTGTTGAAAATTTTCGCTTAAGATGATGTTTACGATAATATAATTCATGGAAAAATTTTCATAGTTTACATGCTTATAATAACGTTGCCAATTTTCCGTAAATATTTTCCCCGCCTTTATAATCATGTGACAATTCCTTTAAATGGTCAGAGATTCTGTAATTTAAACCATTATTGCTAAGAATCAAAACTTGACCGTTTACATGTGTAAATGTTGGAAAAACCTTGTTAAAAACCTTGAAAAGTGTAGAAATCCCATGTCAGACATATTTTACTGAAGATAGGTTTGTTTAATAACGTATTGCATTCCTGTCCACAGTATCAGAATCATTATGCGACCCTTAGCAATAGCGTTATAAATTGACTGTTTCTAAACTTATTTATTGGGAAAAACCACTATAGTCTATATATGTATATGCTATTTGCTGGCCGTCTTCAGATCTAACATCTCTGCCTTATACCACACATTTATAATGAAATTTGACAATTGGAAGACAAAAAATGACCTTTACTGTTTTTCAAAGGTCAAATTGTTGCCTTAATGAGAAAACAGTATGCCACTCTCTTACACTATCGGCTCATTACATTCACCTCTGTTATAGGCTGGGACTATTCAACTACTTTTACTTAAACTCAAAAAAATAGTTCACCAATTACATTTAAAAGTGATTGAGATTCTTTGGTTTGAATGAACGATAGTGAAGATATCTGTCATTTGTTTATCCACAAGCTTTCATATTCATAATTATAACTGTATAAAATAAGGCTGTCAAGTTTTGTCAAAATCTTGACATTGAGCCTTTCCCAGAGATGTAAAGTGAGTGTAAGGAACGACAACTCTGCAAAGGAGATTGACAGTATGCATGTAACTCCTTTTTTCAATGTTACTTATACCATTTTAGCACTGTTACGATGATAATTTAATGAAATATCTGTTAGAGCACATCATGAGATCTTCATGTTGATGTCAACTAGTGGCTCCACCTGTCAATGAATCCCACCTATCAACAGTAATAGAATAAAGTTCTTACTTCTTCAAGGGCTGCCGGGTCGAGACATTCCCCGTCATCGTCAAACATGGCGTCCCAGGAGTCCCCGTCCACATCCTCCATTGTCTCTCTGATATAAACATCATTATAAGAAAACACTTTAGAGTTAACCATTTACTGCTTATAAACAAATTTTATGTACATAGAGCAACAATAACCTTTACTCCATATATACACCTTTACTGCTTGGATGAACTCCCTAGATCCAGATCAGCTGGCACATTCATGCCATCTAATCTGGATCTGTATGGCATGGGCAAACAGTGTAGATCCAGATCAGCTGGCACATCACTTTTTAATTTAATAGGTTATTTCTGACTGAAAGTAAAAAGTGAAGATCCTGATCAGATTGTATCGACGTGCCAGCTGATCTGAATTTAAACTGTTTGCTCATGCCATAAAGGCATATTTACGGAGGAAAGTGTTAAGACATAATTTATATTTATAACACATTCACCTTTGCATGAAACACATGAAATTTAAACCAGCATAAATATAGTGATACCACAGTAACTCATATTCATAAAAAAATCAAAAATAACACTCACCTGTTGATTGTATCCTGGTTTTTACTTAATTCATCACAATCTTTATCATCTTCAAAAGTGATCACATCTGTTTTAATAAATTTCTTTTGTTCAGAATTTGATAAAAGCAGTTTTACGTCATCATCATTTTTGGCAATGGTTTCATTAAGCACAATTTTCTCTGAATTTTCCACAGCAGACTTCTCATCAGCATTTTTGTCAGCCATTTCATTTAGCACAATTTTCTTTGTTATTTTCCCAGCAGACTTTTTGTAAGCTTTTTCTTCAGTCAATTCATTTAGCACTTTTTTCTCTGAATTTTCAGCAGAAGACTTTTCATTGGAGGAATCACTCAAATCAATTTCAACATCAGGATTATCTTTCACTTCACCAGAATTGTCAGTTACTGGATTAGAAATGGAATTTTCCTCCTTTTCTGAGGTATAAACTGAATTATCAGCACTCCCATTTTGTGGAATGGCAGAATGTGACCTTTCTGGTTTATCCAAATCAATGTCTGTATGTTGTATTTGTTCTGAAGACATATCTTCTTCATGTACAGCATCAGCAAACTTTTCTTCATCAGCTGCATGTTTAGTCAATTCTTTACCATTTCTTGGTCCCGTTTGTTCGGAATTAATCTCTGTATCATCTTGTTCTGACCCCTTTGTTCTGCCCATATTTCCATTATTTTCAATTACACAAGTCCCAGTGTCTTCACCTGACGGACACACATTCGCAGCGTCCTGAGGTGGTTCCAGTTCAGTTATCAGCGTCTCTTCTGCTACACAGCTGTCCTGGTCAGTAGCGTCAATACCTGATCGCTGATTCTGATTGTCTAATGAGATCTTAGAGGAATTTTCCATATTACAGGAATTATTTGCAGATTCGCCACTATGGCTGTTCTCATTTTTTATATGAACACCACTGATATTAACACAATTAGTATTGCTAGCGCTTTGTAATGCTTCAGTACAATTTTCATTATTTGTTGTCAAATTCTGATCTACCAAATCATATTTAACTGTATCACATTTATTTGTAGAACTACCGTCATGGTTTGTGTAGTCAGTATTTAGTTGAACTTCCATGGGTTCACCATTAGTAACCTTGATTCTTTTACACACATTTTCGGAATTATCAGAAATCACGCCTGTCTCACCTACAGCAGAATCTCTCCGGAAGTCCACATAGTGTTGAAGATTTGAGGTACTACTGCCCTCCGTCCATTCTGAGCTGTCAGTAGGTGCAGTACTAGAATTACTATCAGACAGTGTTGGGCTATATCTACTTTGTGACGAAATGCTCTGCTCATTTTGTGACCGTCTTCCTGGGGGTACATACTGGTCAATGTCCATACTTCTACCTGGGGGTACATATGGGCCAATATCCGTTCTTTTCTGAAGAAGAAAAAAAAACAACTTTTTTTACACATGTGCATTATATTTCACAATCTTCTTATGCTGACATAGATATGACAGAAAATTTCCTATGAATACCATAGTGGTGGGGGGGGGGGGGGGGATTTTTTTTTTGCGTTAAATAAAGACACAGTGACCTTTATCAATATTAAATTTTTCTAAAACACCCAAATGTGTTAGCTATAAAAATATTATGACAGAAAATTCAGTAAAATTCCTATGAAGACCACGTCTCAGCAGTATTTTTTTAAGGCGCGAATTTTTTTGCGTGCAACTACAGCGACCGAATGACCTTTATTGATATTCAACACCCATAGCTGTTAGCAATGAATATACATGTATTATGATAGAATAATTTAGTAAAATTCCTACGAAAATACAACTCGGCAGTATTTTTTTAAGGCGCGAATTTTTTGCATGCAACAACAGCGACCCAATGACCTTTATTGATATTTGCTCAACACCCACTGCTATTAGCAATAAAATATACATATATTATGATGGAATAATTAAGTAAAATTTCTATAAAAATAGCAGTATTTTTTGGGTGCAATTTTTTTTTTGCATGAAATAACAGTGACCCAATGACCTTTACTGATATTTGCTCAACACCCACTGCTATTAGCAATAAAAACAAGAGTGCCAAAATGCCACAAACTACGCCCGTCAAAAAGTTTGGCTAATTTGCCACATTTTTCGTATAAATAAAGGGCCATAACTCTTAAGTGCCTGAAGCAACTTGGCTGGTTATCGAACTTGGCAGAGATATTATGCCAACCAACATATTCACCAAGTTTGATAAAGACCGGATGAAAACTCTTTGACTAAGAGAGCGGAAACAGTAATTTTGGACAATTCAAGGGCCATAATTCAGAAGTGCCTGGGGGGATTTGGCTAGTTATAGAACTTGGTCAAGATATTATGCCCACCAACATATTCACCAAGTTTGATAAAGACTGGATGAAAACTCTTTGACTTAGAGAGCGTAAACCCTTATTTTGGACAATTCAAGGGCCATAATTCAGGAGTGCATGGGGGGATTTGGCTGGTTATAGAACTTGGTCCAGATATTATGCCCACCAACATATTCACCAAGTTTGATAAAGACAGGACAAAAACTCTTTGACTTAGAGAGCAGAAACCCAAATTTTGGACAATTGAAGGGCCATAATTCATGAGTGCCTGGGGGGATTTGGCTGGTTATAGAACCTGGTCGAGACATTATGCACATCAACATATTCACCAAGTTTGATAAAGAACCGATGAAAACTCTTTGACTTAGAGAGCGGAAACCCTGTGGACGCCGCCAACCCGCCCGCCCGCCCGCCGCAGGTGTTCCCATAATACGTCCCGTTTTTCAAACGGGCGCATAAAAATGTATTATGATGAAAATAATTCTGTAAAATTCCTATCAAAATGACATCTCTGCAGTTCTTTTTCTTCATAAAATAATAGCGATTCAGTGACCTTTATTGATATTTGCTTAACATGGACAGCAATTAGCTAGGAAAATATACCTTAACCTTTACTCCAAGATCAGTGCCCAAGGTTATAAAACTGAGCATGGAAACCAGTCTCAAATCTCAAGCATCTGATTGGCTGAAATGGTGACCAGTCGCCATTTCAGCCAATCAGATGCTTGAGATTTGAGACTGGTTTCCAAACTCAGCTTTATAACCTTGGAGCCAGACTTCACATCTGGATCTACACTGTTCGCTTCTTGGTAAAAAAAATAGCATAATTGATGTAAATTAATGTAAAAGTGTAGATTCAGAGTTGAATGCACAAATGTACATGCTGATATGGATCTAAATTTGTTGCACGTGGGATCAATGGAATACGTGGTTAATCTCCAAAAGTCTTAAAACTTGTAAACCCGAGTAAGTCTAGTTAGTTAAACAAGAAAAAGTCGTCGCCACGCGCCGAAAACCAGGTTTTCATTTAATACTTATACTTTTGTAAAGAAAATATCTGATATAAAGAAACTGAACTTCTTTTTTTAGCAACAGTGACCTTGATCTTGATCACAGACTTCTGAGTAGAAATCCCGAGTTGCGTCTTGGTATCAGCTACCCAAAGAAAGTTAGGTGTCAATAGATCACAGCTAACCCAAGTAATAAGGAGAAACCTTAATTTTTATTTTTAGCAAAAATGACATAGACCTTTATCACAGACACCTGAGTATCAATCCTAAGTAGTGTCTTGATATAAGCTACCCACAAACCAAGTTTGGTGTCAATAGGCCAAAGAAAACTCAAGCTATTGAGCAGAAACTGAATTTCTATTTTTAGCTACAGTGACCTTGAGCTTTATCACAGGCGCCTGGGTAGCAATCTCAAGCTGCATGTTGATATTAGATACCAACACTAAGTTCGGCGTAAATATACCAAAGCAAACTCAAGTTATCGAGGGAAAACTGAATTTCTATTTTTAGCAACAGTGACCTTGACCTTGATCGCAGATACCTGTGGCAATCCCAAGCTGTCCTTTGATATTAGCTACTCATATACTAAGTTTGGCATCCAGAGGTAAAAGCAAACTCAAGTTATTGAGGGTAAGCTGAATTTCTATATTTAGCAAGTGACCTTGACATTTATCACAGACACCTGGGTAACAATCGCAAGCTGCCTGTTGATATATGCTTCCCACAAACCAATCTAAGCGTCAACAGGCAATTTGGCATCAACAGATAACATTCACAAAATACTTAACAAAAAATCTAAGTCAAAAAGGGGCATAACTTTTGCAAAACACAATCAAAACCCCTATGAAACTTGACCTGATAACTGGTACTGTGATGTCAAACAATTATGTAAAGTTTTAAAGTTATACCTTGAATGGTAACTGAGAAAAGACAACTTTCACAAAAAACTAAACACAATTTTTAAGTGAAAAAGGGGCATAACTTTGTCAAAATAAGTCAGGGATTATGAAACTTGTCCTCATAATTGGTATTCAGATGTCAGATAACTATGTTAAGTTTCAAAGTTGTACCTTAAACGGTTACTGAGAAAAACACAAATTTCACAAAAAACTTCACAAAATTTCTAAGTGAAAAAGGGGCATAACTTTGTCAAAATAGAGTCAGGAATTATGAAACTTGTCCTGATAATTGATATTGATATGTCAGACAACTATATTAAGTTTCAAAGTTGTACCTTGAACGGTTACTGAAAAAAAACACAACTTTAACAAAAAACTTCACAAAATTTCTAAGTGAAAAAGGGGCATAACTTTGTCAAAATACAGTCAGGGATTATGAAACTTGTCCTGATAATTGGTATTGATATGTCAGACAACTATGTTAAGTTTCAAATTTGTACCTTGAACGGTTACTGAGAAAAACACAACTTTAACAAAAAACTTCACAAAATGTTGACGTCCGCCCGCCCGCCCAGCCGCCCGCCCAACGACATACCCCAATCTAATAACCAGGATTTTTCTAAAGAAAACCTGGTTAATAAATATTTGTTTTATTGTGTGTAACCAGTGTAAATCTAGATCTGAACCAGTGCATGGATACGCAGGCTGATCTGGATTTACACTGATCGCACATGCATTAAAACACATATTATTAAAGGAGTAAAGGGTTAGACCAGTGTTACAGAAATCTGACCTGTCTCACCGAATTAAGCTTTCCAGGCTCCTGGGTGACTGGCTCAGAGTTTAACCTTTCAGTCTGGGCTGGCAGGACTCCTGGTGATTGAGACCCAGTCTGGGCAGCCTGTCGTCTGGCTCTGGGTACATACACCTGTACATCAGGACGACGATTCCTTGATCTAAGGAAGAAGCATTAATTTTAACAGCAGCTGAATCTTTATTATTCAACATTTTGAAGGTAATTTAACCCTTTCCTGGATAAATACGCATTTTTACACGTGTGCGACCAGTGTAGATCCAGATCAGCTGGCACATCCGTGCCGTCCGATCAGGATCTGCACTGGTCGCATTTTGGTCAGAAATAACCTAACGAATCAAAAAGCGAACAGTTTAGATCCTGATCAGACGGCACGGATGTGCCGGCTGATCTGGATCTAAACTGTTCACCCTAGCAATAAAGGTGTATCAGTACAGGAAAGGGTTAAAACAACATCAAGCATACAAAGATGGTTGTAACATAGTTTATTATTCTGTTGGTATTCTTGAAAAAGGAAATTAGTCCTAAAATTTAAATTAAAGGGTCGAAATTTACATAGCTTTATTACTGACATCCTTTTTGGAAGAATTTATACATATGTTGATGAACATGTATTTGAATTATTCTTTCTGACTGTCAATGTATAAAACCCAGATCAAGAATGATCTGTATGGTTTGACGCATAACTTGCAGTTTTTTGCTAAATTACTACGCGACTGTGTAAAAAGGCACGCAATGTAGTTTGTAATTTATCTTGCAATTTCTGTCTTTTTTTGGATAACTATATGTAAGTGTTATTATAATAGAGTAACACATTTTGTCACAATTAAACTCAAATTGATGGTATATGTTGTCTAAATCTTTTGCCACAAAAGTGCAAATGAAAGTTATGACATCAAAATGAAAGTTATGACGTCAAAACGAAAGTTATGACGTCAGTGTGCCTGTAAAGGATGGTGTTTAAAAATCCAAGTGATGGCCGCTTTCATCGAAACTTAAAATGGGTGATATCGATTAAGTATAGGAGGCTTTAGTTGTTTAAAGATTTAAAACGAAACAAGTTTAATGTTGTTGACGCTTTTCCTATTTTAATTGTAAACAAGAGGGCCATGATGGCCCTTATATCGCTCACCTGAGTACAAAAGTACTCTCAGCTTGTGGTTTCAGACAAGAAGATTTTTAAAGTTTTTCCTATATCAGTCTATATAAAATAAAGTGAACCCTGGGGCGAGGCCAATTTTGACCCCAGGGAAATCATTTGAACAATCTTTGAAGATTTCCACTAGAGGGTGCTAAATGCCAAATATCTAAGCTCTAGGCCTTGTGGTTTCAGACAAGAAGATTTTTTAAAGTTTTTCCTATACAAGTCTATATAAAATGAAGTGACCCCTTGGGCGGGGCCAATTTAGACCCCTGGGAAATAATTTGAACAATATTTGTAGAGTTTCACAAGAGGATGCTTAATACCAAATATCTAAGCTCTAGGCCTTGTGGTTTCAGACAAGAAGATTTTAAAAGTTTTTTCTATACAAGTCTTTATAAAATGAAGTGACCCCTGGGGCGGGGCCAATTTAGACCCCTGGGAAATAATTTGAACAATCTTTGTAGAGTTCCACTAGAGGATGCTAAATGCCATATATCTAAGCTCTAGGCCTTGTGGTTTCAGACAAGAAGATTTTTAAAGTTTTTCCTATACAAGTCTATATAAAATGAAGTGACCCCTGGGGCGGGGCCAATTTAGACCCTAGGGAAATAATTTGAACAATCTTTGTAGAGTTTCACAAGAGGATGCTTAATGCCAAATATCTAAGCTCTAGGCCTTGTGGTTTCAGACAAGAAGATTTTTAAAGTTTTTCCTATATAAGTCTATATCAAATGAAGTGACCCCTGGGGCGGGGCCACTTTAGACCCCAGGGAAATAATTTGAACAATCTTTGTAGAGTTTCACAAGAGGATGCTTAATGCCAAATATCTAAGCTCTAGGCCTTGTGGTTTCAGACAAGAAGATTTTTAAAGTGTTTCCTATATAAGTCTATGTCAAATGAAGTGACCCCTGGGGCGGGGCCAATTTAGACCCCAGAGAAATAATTTGAACAATCTTTGTAGAGTTCCACTTGAGGATGCTAAATGCCAAATATCTAAGCTCTAGGCCTTGTGGTTTCAGACAAGAAGATTTTTAAAGTTTTTCCTATACAAGTCTATGTAAAATGAAGTGACCCCTGGGGCGGGGCCAATTTTGACCCCAGGGAAATACTTTGAACAATCTTTGTAGAGTTCCACTAGAGGATGCTAAATGCCAAATATCTAAGCTCTAGGCCTTCTGGCTTCAGACAAGAAGATTTTTAAAGTTTTTCCTATATATGTCTATATAAATTGAAGTGACCCCTGGGGTGGGGCCAATTTTGACCCCAGGGAAATAATTTGAACAATCTTTGTAGAGTTTCACAAGAGGATGCTTAATGCCAAATATCTAAGCTCTAGGCCTTGTGGTTTCAGACAAGAAGATTTTTAAAGTTTTTCCTATATAAGTCTATATCAAATGAAGTGACCCCTGGGGCGGGGCCAATTTAGACCCCAGAGAAATAATTTGAACAATCTTTGTAGAGTTCCACTTGAGGATGCTAAATGCCAAATATCTAAGCTCTAGGCCTTGTGGTTTCAGACAAGAAGATTTTTAAAGTTTTTCCTATACAAGTCTATGTAAAATGAAGTGACCCCTGGGGCGGGGCCAATTTTGACCCCAGGGAAATACTTTGAACAATCTTTGTAGAGTTCCACTAGAGGATGCTAAATGCCAAATATCTAAGCTCTAGGCCTTCTGGCTTCAGACAAGAAGATTTTTAAAGTTTTTCCTATATATGTCTATATAAATTGAAGTGACCCCTGGGGTGGGGCCAATTTTGACCCCAGGGAAATAATTTGAACAATCTTTGTAGAGTTTCACTAGAGGGTGCTTAATGCCAAATATCTAAGCTCTAGGCCTTGTGGTTTCAGACAAGAAGATTTTTAAAGTTTTTCCTATATAAGTCTATATAAAATGAAGTGACCCCTGGGGCAGGGTCAATTTTGACCCCAGGGAAATACTTTGAACAATTTTTGTAGAGTTCCACTAGAGGATGCTAAATGCCAAATATCTAAGCTCTAGGCCTTCTGGTTTCAGACAAGAAGATTTTTAAAGTTTTTCCTATACAAGTCTATGTAAAATGAAGTGACCCCTGGGGCGGGGCCAATTTTGACCCCAGGGAAATAATTTGAACAATCTTTGTAGAGTTCCACTTGAGGATGCTAAATGCCAAATATCTAAGCTCTAGGCCTTGTGGTTTCAGACAAGAAGATTTTTAAAGTTTTTCCTATATAAGTCTATGTAAAATGAAGTGACCCCTGGGGTGGGGCCAATTTTGACCCCAGGGAAATTATTTGAACAATCTTTGTAGAGTTCCACTAGAGGATGCTAAATGCCAAATATCTAAGCTCTAGGCCTTGTGGTTTCAGACAAGAAGATTTTTAAAGTTTTTCCTATATAAGTCTATGTAAAATGAAGTAACCCCTGGGGCGGGGCCAATTTTGACCCCAGGGAAATAATTTGAACAATCTTTGTAGAGTTCCACTAGAGGGTGCTAAATGCCAAATATCTAAGCTCTAGGCCTTGTGGTTTAAGACAAGAAGATTTTTAAAGTTTTTCCTATATAAGTCTATGTAAAATGAAGTGACCCCTGGGGCGGGGCCAATTTTGACCCTAGGGAAATAATTTGAACAATCTTTGTAGAGCTCCACTAGAGGATGCTAAATGCCAAATATCTAAGCTCTAGGCCTTGTGGTTTCAGACAAGAAGATTTTTAAAGTTTTTCCTATATAAGTCTATGTAAAATGAAGTGACCCCTGGGGCGGGGCCAATTTTGACCCCAGGGAAATAATTTGAACAATCTTTGTAGAGTTCCGCTAGAGGGTGCTAAATGCCAAATATCTAAGCTCTAGGCCTTGTGGTTTCAGACAAGAAGATTTTTAAAGTTTTTCCTATATCAGTCTATGTAAAATGAAGTGACCCCTGTGGCGGGGCCAATTTTGACCCTAGGGAAATAATTTGAACAATCTTTGTAGAGCTCCACTAGAGGATGCTAAATGCCAAATATCTAAGCTCTAGGCCTTGTGGTTTCAGACAAGAAGATTTTTAAAGTTTTTCCTTTCGGTTGCCATGGCAACCAGAGTTCTGCATGGAATTGATTTCTTTGAACAACTTTGGAAGAGCTTCATGCAAGGAACATCTGTGGCAAGTTTCATCAAAATTGGCCAAGCGGTTTCAGAGAAGAAGTCGATTGAAGCAATTGTTGACGACGCACGACGCACGACGGACGACGGACGACGGACATCAGGCGGTCACAAAAGCTCACCTTGTCACTATGTGACAGGTGAGCTAAAAATAAATAAAACTTCACGTATTTTCCATGTCCTACAGCGTCTGCTGATGACATAAAGCAACCCCGATTCTTAAATGCAGTACAGCAGGGCCGTAACGCCGCCTAAAAGTAGTTCTTATCCCAGAGTTCCTAGCGCCAAAGTACACAGGTCATGTCTTGGACCGTGAACTGTGTTTTATACATTGTCTGACTGTAGCTTTTTTTTAAGTCTCTTCAACAACAGTTTCCCTACCTCTCAGGTTTCCTAGTTTTATCAGCTGTGTTGAGGTCGCTGGCTGGAGACCTTTCACTGGGCAATGATGCTTGACTGGGAGTTAAACCTGGACTACCTCGACCCCTTGGAAAGACAGAGGTCCTCTGAGAGTGCGGGGAACCAATTCTAGGGGAGCCGTCTCCTTGCTGAAGGTCGTGTGTACTTCTTCCCACCCTTGGAGGTATGGACGCGTGCGGGGAACCAGTTCTTGGAGAGCCGTCTCCCTGTTGAAGGTCCTGTGGGTGCCGCCATGTCTCTAACTCTGGACTATACAAGTCATGTCCCCATCTATCGTCATGTCCTATAGCACATACATAATGGAATATTATAACAGTATGCAGTCTGTTGGTTTGTATGTTTTGAGTAGGGTATGTAAACCATTTAACGTGGAACCGAAGGTCAATAGTGATGTGGTTAACATACACAAGGAGATATAATACAAACCTAAATACTTCATCATGTCATAATGTTCCTTTTATTGGTCTGAACAAGACATTGATAACCAGGGTTGGGCGGTAAATACCACCCCTGGTATTTACCGGTGGTATTTACCGGTATTTACCGTCCTGGAAAATACTCCCCAAAGTGGCAAATACTGGAAAATACTGGTAAATACTACTCAGATGAGTTTTTTTTGCCTTAAAATACTGCAGAAATCTTAACTAAGTTGACTGTTATTAATGTATAATCATAATAATAATTAAATTACTCAGATATAATTTTAATTAAATTTCATATCAAGTGATGACTTTAAGCACTTAAAGTAAAATTAATCTAAAAGAACTGTTTTTGTACTTAGAACATAAAAATACAGCAAGTGAGAAATTAATGCTGATCCACCTGTTCACCTGGCTGTGACACTTTAATAACAAGCAAGGTCAAAAGGTCTAGACTATTAAAACAACATGTTTCATACATGGGGCTGTATTAGCCAGGGGCAACAAATGCAACTGTAAAGTGTCATAAATAACCTATAGGATTCTTCTAGGTGCAAGTTAATGGTTGTGTATTGGTATGACTGCAGAAAGCTGCCAAACTGGTGTTCTGTTACAGATATCTTAGGGGGAAAGAAGAGATTGACTGGTAGACAGAGGCATCTTTGGATCTAACCTTATTTGATATTGTCTTAATGTATATTTATTTATGTACATTACTTGTTTATAATTAAAATTAACCCTCTTAAATGCTGACTCCATTATTGTTAATAATTGAATTTTGAAATTGTACAAATGCTGACTATAAGGAATACATGGTATTGCATAAATTCCATAGGTGGTCAATTTAAATGGCCACTTTTTCAGTACTTTAATATTTATTTATTATGGATAACTGATAGTGGTGTTAAACTTTATTATAAATATAATGGCAGTTGATATGTAAACTTGAAATTTAATATATATGATTCTGGTTATAGGTATATTTATATTAATTCCAGACTGGTAAATTCAATCGACCAGTATTTGCCAGTAATTGCCAGTATTTGCCGGTAAATACCGGTAAATACCGCCGGCATGGAAAATACTCATATTTGCCGGCATTTTGCCAACCCTGTTGATAACCCCCTGTCTGAATAAGACCGACAATGTTTTTTAAGATCATAATAATTGGAATACCTTAAGTAGGCATTCTCCTATAATTGATACAAAGGTGTTTTTTTTTAATTAAATAACAAACCTTGTCCAGGGTTAGGGCTGGGACTGTTGCGATCCTTCCTGTAACCCCTTCCCCGACCCCGCATGATCTGGGGCCGGAGAGGATTGTCTTCTTCTGGCTTCTCTGGCTCTCTGAAATAAATTACCACAAACCTGCTTTACAACTGCATTCTGCCTAAAAATTGACAGAGGTAGGGTACTTAAGTATACTCAAACTCCATATTATCCACGCATCTTTTTTACTGACCTCATTTAGGAAGTAGTTATGCACTTCCATATTTGATAGTTTTGACCTAAATATTGCAGAACTCTGTCATATCCTGGAAAATATTACATTGATATATATGTAAGTTATTTTCACCAAAATACAAAAGTAACGAACTTACATATATTGAACTGCATAAGGATCATTGATAATTTTAACAATTATGTTGATAAAACAGCATTACAGGCAACATGACAGTAGCAGAGTTAGTGAGGCAGACAACAGTACACAACAATTACAGAGTTAGTGAGGCAGACAACAGTACACAACAATTACAGAGTTAGTGAGGCAGACAAAAGTACACAACAATTACGGAGTTAGTGAGGCAGACAACAGTACCTGACAATAACAGAGGTAGTGAGGCAGACAACAGTACACGACAATAACAGAGGTAGTGATGCAGACAACCATACAGACAAGAGTACCTGGTAATAACAGACGTAGTGAGACAGACAACCGTCTGCCTTCTTTCTCCTTCCCCTACTGAGAAACTCTGCAGACCTGGAAAATCTTCAACTGTCTTGTGTATTAACAATCTCTGATAACTGTTCACTGGTGGAAACAACAACACTCTGAAAATATTCATAATTGTGTTATTTTACAAAATACTTTTCAGTCAATACCTTACAGCTCTAATAAATTTCTTCACCACATATGTTATTATTATCTTGTTGCCATGTCACATTTTTAACCGTCTCCTCCACAGATACACCCAAATTCAGAAGTTAATTCTTTCCTTCACATATGGGGCTCGTCATGGGAAAAGGTTCTTTCGGTCATTTTAGTGATATTTTAGTTTTTACTAACTTTAGAAAGAACTTATAACTATAAATCAATTTATTATAACTAAAATGTGATTTTATTACAAATTTTGACATTGAAATGGTATTTTTACCGCAAAATGCATAATAAGTAATTTGTCTGCTCATAGCATGGGCAAACTGTTGAGCAGACTTCCTGAAAGTCGCCAGACCCTCGGACCTGTCCGGTAAAATTTGAACTGGTCTGATGTGATTTCCAATATTGTAGAACCGAGTGTCCGGCAAAAATTTGATCTGCATATTCCAATTTTACTAGCTAAATTACAATTTTACTCACTGTTTTGATTCGAGACTGTTCCGTGGGAAATGAGTGAGGATATCCGAATGAAATATTTTACGTATTTCTCATAATGACAATTCGTAACAGTGAAAAAAAACACCCTTAATACTGTGTTTTGCTTATTTAATGTGTTAAATGTTTCAGTCAGACAGAATTTGTTTCGTTCAGACAGATTTTCACATCTTGTCTTACAACATGTGTGACACTTTTTTACAACTTTCGGGAAGTCTGGTTGAGATGAAGATCATCAGTATCTAAACTCAGGGGTCCTAATTAACAAGATTATGACATGAATGTGGTAGAAAGTGTACCAGATTGTTTATCCGTGGCAGGGGGTAAGTAATGATTGTTAAAACAGTGTATGGTCGGTGACACGTGGCGGGAAATTGATCAATATTCGTCTGTTGTGCGAAATTTTACGCCCGAATTTTTTATCGCCAGATTCATTGATTTGTAAGAAAATCAATGCCAGCTGGTATTTTTTATCGCCAATTGGCAATTTTGGCGAGCGATAACGCTAACATAGCTTTCCTTCACATATAAGCCTTTATAGCATGGGCAAACTGTTGAGATGAAGGTCATCTGTGCCGTCTGATCAGTATCTAAACTTTTCGCTTTTTTATTTGTTAGGTTATTGCTGACGAAAAAGCAAACAGTGCAGACCCTGATCAGACAGCATGGATCTACACTGGTCACACATGCGTAGAGATCCTGATCAGATGGCATGGATGTGCTTGCTGATCTGGATCCACTGGTCACACATGCGTAAAAGCGCATATATATCAGGGGTTCCACTAGATACTGAATCTCAAGGGTCATATTGACCATTTGTTTGAAGATTCTGCCTATTATTAGCAAAAATACCCCTAATATAAGGATAAAATGACCCTACAGCTAAATTGCCAGGGCTCAAAATGAGGCATTTTGAAAATTTAAGTCAACGGGTCATCTCCCGGTTCAAATGGAACCCCTGTATATGGAGTAACAGGTTAAGTACTAAAACTACAGATCATATGAAATCTTGGCTACACTATCTAAATGGTAGCGAGATGAAAATCACCTTACACTTTATTCAGTGACTTAGCCTGGAACTGTTCTAAGTCGGCGGTCACAAGATCAACAAAGGCTGTATCCTCACTGGACAGATATCTGTCTTCTAGAAAGTAAGCCAGCTTGTTAACCTGAAATGTTGCAAGAGGAGAATAGTAATTTATAAATCATCACTTATAAGTCCTCGGGCCATTATCAACATGACAGGGCCATTATCATTCAAAGGCACTGCTAACCTGTTCATTAACCTCTAAATAATGCCCATCAATGACTGAATAGATGTTAATTCCACAGAAATTATGGACTAATCAGTACATTTTAGGAACGTTTGTATGTGAATTTCACTGCCTGAGTAACACAAATACAACCTTGGCTTCTCATATAATCACTTGTGAGGTCTTCTAAAGTTTTAATTATATAAAAAAATAAAGTTATACATGTACAAAACATTAAGTGATGAAATATCAAAACTAAAAAACATCTACACATACTTAGAACAGAGATCTGATAAAAAAAATTGATGCAAAGGATATTTTACTGTAAATTGTATTTTTAACTTAAAGTTCAAGGGTACTAGGAAAGCTTATCATTTATCCTTAGTGGTAAATGCTCAGAACATGTCTTTATAACTATTATTATAGAATTCAAAGCTTCATTTTCAGAATTGTTTCACAACAGTTGACTACTTAATCAATAATTTTGGCACAGGACTACTGACCACTTGAACCATCTCATGTAGTCATTGTTGATACTACACTGCAACTCCGTTATATCGCGATCCGTTATATCGCGATATCCAATATATCGCGCTTGGTCCGTGGATCCCAATTGTTTGCACATTTACAATGTATATGTTTGTTCATTCTTCCGTGTCGTATTACGTCATTTTCGGCGATGGCTGTTTATTACATTTTGTATGCAGGGATTTAAGAGGTGATGTACACGTTCACCAGAAGATACAATTTAACATCAAATGTACGAAAATAGATTAGAGTTTTTTTTACAATTTTGTTGCTTCTGATTTGAAATGAAACCCCCTTTGTGACGAACAATAGGTGCGAAAAACACCAAGCTGATACGTACTGGGAGAATTTCGTTTAAGAGACAAACCGCAAATTAGTGACATTTAATGCAAGTTGCTAACTATTATAGGTATGAGCAGGAAACGTCAAAACAGTTTGTTGTTTTGACATTACCTGCTCATCGACATATCAAGCTGGTAAACGACGGACGACTACGAACTAACATCGCCGACCATAACCGACCAACAGATCGTCGATCAGTTGAAAGTACCAAAAACAATAATACCACCGTTGGAAATTGATGATGGCGATCTTTGTTTTGTACATTTGTACAATTAATTTCTTTTTTATTAAAAATAAAACTTAATAAATTATATAAAAAAAGTTGTTTTAAAACATTTGTCCAGCATGGAACGTACTCCCTGAAGTACCCATAAATCTCACGGCGTGTTAATAACGCAACACCGCGATATACATGCATCTGACAGCAAAAAACAAATGAATTTTCCTTGTTTCAGCGCGATTATTTACTTATATGGCGCTCCGTTTATATCACGGTTGGCCGGCTTGGACCCCGAGGTCCGCGATATAATGGAGTTGCAGTGTATCTCTGTATTAACCCTTTCCTCCATAGACAAACATTGATTGCGTGAGCGAACAGTGTAGATCCTGATTAGCCGGCACATCCTTGCCGTCTGATCAGGATCTGCATTGTGCGTTTTTTTTCTTCTTCAGGTTTTTTATGACCAAATTGCGACCAGTGTAGATCCTGATTAGAAGGCACAGATGTGCCGGCTGATCTGGATCTACACTGGTTGCAAATGCGTAAAAATGTGTATATATGGAGGAAAGGGTTAAGATCAGCACTGACTGTTCCAACCATAAATACTTTCCACTTACTTTAATCCAGTTATTAACGTTCCTTATATTCTACTTTCTGTACAACTGAACAACCGATAATTATTAATCATATTTTAGTTAGGGGTTTTTAAGGTGTTAAGTCTTTTTATCCCCAGCTGTCAGGAAACTGAGTATCTTTAGCCTTACGGACTCCCTAATTTTAACCCCCCTGCTAAAAGCTATTATGTCTGTTATTAAACGTTTTCCATTACCCAGAAGGAAAGAATTTAAATGAAAGATTGGATAATAACAGTTAACACTAAATTTATTGTCTTCAGAAAAATAATATGAACTTTCACAAAATGAAACTGTATCAGTGGCTTCTTTCGTATTTAAACCATAAGGCAGGGAAGTGGATATTAGCTCAGAACAAGTGAAACTCAGAACAAGCGAGACTAGCACAGGCAATTGTTAGTTTCCCCTGAGTCTGTTCTGGTAAGGGTTCAACATGCTGCCGCTTGTGCAGTCAAGAGAAAAAATGAAAGACATAAAAATAAATTGCAAAAAAATACTTGTGAATATCAAATGACTTAAGGTAACACAGTCAATTATTCAGTTCCGACATTCAATCTGTTCCGGCACATTTGAGTTATAAATTGAAAATGTGTTACGAAATCATGGTGTTCTTGCAGCATTTCTCTTATTTAGAGTGATGTTGCTAGAACACACAATGATTTCTTGACCCTTTTTCGTTTTTTAAATCAAGATTATGAACATGTTCCTGAACTGATAGAATGCCAAAACTGATTAATTGTCTGCATAATAAATTATTTGTCATGGGTCTTTTAGGTGTATGTTCATAGCCACTTGTGGTATCGATTTGTCATCGGGATGCTGATGCATTCATCCGCAGGACCCTTAAATACCACCAAGAATCTGCTTTCCGAAATGCACATTTTTTCTTCCTAAAATCAAACAACAGCGACAACATTTCAACTCAACAGCTCAAGACAGTGCTCTGATGTCCGGGTTCTGCAGAGCGATAAATCCAGTCGTTGGCACTACTCACCTGATAAAAGAATTTATCGTTAGCCAAACGAAATTTGTTATTTTTTCTCTAATAAATTGTATAATGCTTAGATATCGCCCTAAAAAGTGTATTAAAATTTGTTTAAAAAATCTGATTCGCAAAACAACAACAATGGTATGGTCTAAATTTAACCACTCTTCCGGTATTTTGCTGAAAAGAATAGACTCAATCGCTGCTCTCGATTACTGGTTCATGTAGTTCATGAAGTATCGAAGCCTGAACACCTTTAGATGTAAGGTTAATTGCTTCTTAGGCCGTGGCAGATATTTGAAATGCCTACCAATAGATACTTAAGGTTTCACCAAGTACAGTTATGTGAGAATTTTAGATGTGTTCAACTGAGTGTTATTTGGGTAGGTTGCAAGTCTCTCACCAAGATCAATTATGTTATAATTAGGTTGGAAGTATTCTGTTGTATACTGACGATGGCATGTCTGCAATCTTCCACTTAGTACAGTTTTGTGGGAAGATATACAGTCTTATACCATGTACAGTTATATAGGAAGGTAGTCTCAATAATTCGACTGCAAGCTCACACATGATCATACTAACTTTTTATAGATGTCTGTCCTTTACATCGAATATATAGGAAAGCGAATGTTGCGCACAAATTGTTGGGCAAATAGGTAGGCGGTGTTTAACCAATAAAAGTTGTTTTGTTAGGCTGGAGATTTTCAGACAAGTAGGCCTACAGTTACATGCGCGGCGGAATCCAACTATTTAGTTATGTAAGAAATGTAAGAAG
Organism: Corbicula japonica; assembly: GCA_038501625.1. Classification (NCBI taxonomy): domain Eukaryota; kingdom Metazoa; phylum Mollusca; class Bivalvia; order Venerida; family Cyrenidae; genus Corbicula; species Corbicula japonica. The sequence goes on from JAZAYU010000019.1 coordinate 5,986,777, forward strand.
TTATGAGTTTTCTCACATTTCTGCTAGTTTTAATGCTTTCTCAATAAACTGTTATTCATAGTAAGGATGGAGGTCGTCAGCTTCGGTAGGTGGGTATTATTTCACCAAATACAGAACAGACAATGAAGTCACATTGAAAAATCACATATAATTAAAACGCTCTACCCTTTCCTCCATAGATACACCTTTATTGCGAGGGCGAACATTTAAGATCCAGATCAGCCGGTACATATGTGCCGTCTGATCAGGTTCTAAACTGTTTGCTTTTTTATCGAGTTGGTTATTTCTGATCAAAATGCGACCAGTGCAGATTCAGATCAGATGACATGGATGTGCCGGCTGATCTGGATCTACAATGGTTGCGCACTCGTAAAAATCCGTATATATGGAGAAGAGGGTTAAATTTATTTTTATATATGGAGGAAAGGGTTAAATGTATTTTTATAAGGTTTTCCCTTATTCTGTTTCGTTACAATCAATCTGATTTTACATCAAAACACTTGTTTCTTTGTTTCAGCTTGGCACGTCGTTAGTTGTATTATAGATTATATCTTTTTTTGCATATCTGTTCATAGGTATATGTTTTTATGACTCATTTTCGAAAAGGGAGCACTTATATTTTATAAATGATCAATGTATAAAACCATGCTCTTTTTTCCTCTTTTTTATTTTAGCTTTGTTAGGAAGCTGTGTTGCGAGGGTTTTGCAATGCCTGTTATGCTTATTTCACCTTTTTCATAAAACTTAAGGGCTTACTTAACACTCCTCGTTCATCGACAAAAAGAAAATTATCAAAATCTCAAAAACGGTTAAATGTCGTTCAATGATACCAGGGTCTATTTAATCATTCAATCTAATTAAATAGACCCTGATGATACTTTGCACAAATGAATGTTACTAATTTATCTTTATTTTGCATACAGTAAGACAGGTTAGAAAAGTAAACAAAAAAGGTAGACCTAAAAAGTCCATAAAACTCTTATTTACATAAATTTCGTTGAACGGCATTTTTCTCGGTATTGAGATTTTGATAATTTTCTTTTCATCGATGAACGTGCTGGTCAGGAGTGTAGTAAGCCCTTAATGATTAATAATTACGTTTTCTATTGATTAAATATGCATATCAGTAATGGCAACATTCTGAAGACACAGCTTCCCAATCTCCTTCACAGAGTTGTCGTTCCTTACACTCACTTTACACCTCTGCGAAAGGCTCAATGTCAAGATTTTTGACCAAACTAAGAAGCTTCGTTGTATACAGTCATCATTATGAATTTGAAAGCTTATGGTATAACAAATGACAGAAATCTTCACTATCTTTCATGAAAACCGAGGAAACCCAAACTATTTTAAATGTAGTTAGTGAACTATTTTGTTGCGCTAAAGTACTAAAGTAAACGTAGTTGAAAGTAGTCCCAGCTTATAACAGAGGTGAATGCATATGAGCCGATAGTGTTAGAGAGTGACAGCTTCCCCCGAAGCCAAGAGGAAAATAGACGACACGGGCTTTAAAATGATCAATTTCAAAATAGACAGCACCAACAAATCCGAAAATGAGAAGCTGAATGGTTAACGCATCGGAACAATCAGTGGAAAAAAATTTACCTTGGGAGTGTAAACCAGGTTCTAGGGTACATCAATATCACACTTGCCCCAATATCACTCTTGCCCTGACAGGCTCTTACATGAACAAACAAGTACAAGTTGTCTTTGCGAATAAGCTCCAACCCAGCCGTCTCCTCGACAATGTTGTATGCAAAAGCACTCAAACATATAAAAGATGCTAATATCATTTTCAAACAAAAACGTGAGCACTCGATCACCTTACTAAAGCCCCTAAAGCCAAATCAGAAATGGAATCGTGACATGGATAAAAAGAAACAGATCGAGCTTTCAGATTCTTTTTCACGATCATTGTAAACCTTCTTAAACTCTTAAACCCCTGCCTCGTCGTGCAAACAAAAAGGTAAGCATAATGATCAACTGTAGATGGGTTAATCACCAGGCATAAAGAGCGCACATAGAATATCATGCTGGTAAGCCTTTCTTTTTAAATTAACAGATGGCTTCTTCGAATACTGTGGAGAAATTAACGTTGTCTTTTATTTTCTTAAGTTTATAAATCAAATCGCCATAAAACGCTGGCTCGGGGATCAAACAGTAAATTTTAGTCTCGGTCGACTATTCCTTATTTTAACAAAGCCGAACTTCATCATATTACAAATCTGTACACGTTTATGGTTATACATTTGTATTATACATTTAACAACTTTTATAAGTATACACCTGCGTACTAGGGCATTACTGGCTTAATAATTGAGCTTTTGCTCTAAAACTTTCAGTAAAACATGCAAGTAATACTCACTGATTTATTAGTAAAACATTATTCAAAATGACAGACAACTGACTGATCACAGTCATTTAGAAAAAATCAGTTAGTATTTATTGCATGTTTTACTGAAAGTTTTGGAGCAATAGTTCAATTATAAAGCCAGTAATGATCCAGTACGCAGGTGTATACTTAGAAAAGTTAAGTGTAAAATACCAATCTCTATCCAGAGTTGTCGCTCCTTAACTTAACTTAAGAGACTGCGTGGAGATGGGTAAAATACATGTTAGAGTTTCTATGCGCAGACCATTTAGGCGAAATAATTTCTAATAAAAATATGTAAGAACATTATTTTCAATAATTTGTAATTGTTAGATTGATTTTACAAGCAAAAACCATATTCAGGAAATTGCGCTTTCAGAAATACACAACATCCCTACGCTGCCAACATAAAGGCCTTAACTAAAGTAAGAACACTAATGCTCAAAATATTACGAAGTTCAAAAAATATCAAAATAAATCAATAAACAAAATGGAAAACAACGGGGCTGCTTTCGTGGAAATAAGAATCAGAACCCATACTTATGTTAGCGTACATATATGTATGTATTGAGGTTGTTTGAACTTAAATTATAAATTCTGCAAAATTTCGCGGAAACATTCATACTTCATGGCAAAAAGGACTCTACGTCTTCTTGAAGATTACGAAATAGCGATAATATCGGTATTTTAATTCGTATATTACCATCGTCCCTTCGCGTCTTCGTCATTCTCTTACACTATCGGCTCATTACATTCTCATGTAAAGTGAGTAAAGGAACGACAACTCTGCGAAGGAGATTGCGTCTTAGTAACCGTCTCTCATCGCATTTTCTCTTTTCTACAATCGTTTCATTCTCTCTTCCCCGATTCGTACCTTTGCCTTCGTTCCATTCGACGGCGAAGACAAGATAGTCCCAACGGCACACCATACCAAAAACCCTTCAAACTTGTACATATATATAAGGCAACTGATATGATGTTTACTTACCTGATCAACTTTTCATGTTAACACGGCCGTTTATTAGTAATACTTGATCGTTAAAATGCTCAGCGAGGCGAACAATAATGCCGAACAAGATGGATTTAGACTTCAGGACCCCGAAGAAGATATTAAGCCTCGGGTCGGAAAAGAAGCCGTGCCGGAACTAGTGAACAGGATCTATGGGATGAAGGTCAGTTACTTAGTTATATCTCAGTTCAGTTATCTATAAAAACAAATAAAGGAAGACAAACTCCAATATTTCACTACGCTTTACAAGTTTATTTGTCTCTTCAGGTGAATGTTATTTTATCAACATCTCTTATAAACAATGTTTTATTTTGGCGTAAAAAAAGATAATTAATTAATTTTAATTTACTAAACAAACATCACCGTTTGGCGTAAAAAAGACGCTACATAGCAATATAAACGACGTCAACTAAGGGCGCAAAAAGAAGTCGCACATTATTTTGCACAAACAACAATAAAAAATTAAAATAAAGGAAACATATAAAATCACCAAAAATAATATAATATAATTATGTAAGAAGTACAGGATCTTATAGATTCAACAGTGACTGGTAGAAAAAAATGCATACATAGCACAATGTACAATCGATTCCAGTAACAACTGTACATAAATATTTTTTATAAAATATAAGGCAGATAATAAATTCATTATTTCATCTTTATTGTGTTGAGACTTAATAAAGGAAAATTATTGGTAGATAAAAAGCCCAATTTACATAATCAGCACCATTAAACCTTTTCATTATATTTTTGAATTTAGACCCAGTGGAAAAAAACTGTTCCCAATTTATGAATCATAAGTCAGATATCTATGTAACTACCAAAGTATTTAACCGCTTTTTCTGTTTGCTCTATTGAACATTGTAAATTATGAATAAAAAAATCATTACTCCAACCTATACACCTATTGTTATTTTACAGGTTGTAAAAATTCAACAACTTCCAAGTTATGACGATCTGAATTATCACATCATCGCGGAGGTTGGTGCCAGTAATCGATACATTCCGGAAGTGAACGCAGACGGATACGTAGTCAAGATTCTAAACTCCCTCCAATCTGCTGCGCCTGCAATTATTGGTAAGAAATTTATATATGAGAATGCATCGCTATTTCACACATGTCACTTTACGTATTACGAAATCCCTCGTGATCTAATTATTGAACTTTTGAAATGAGAGATCTGGGCCCATGGTTATAAAACATTTTTCATGCTCAACTGTCTTCTGTGCTCAAACTTAAAATATCTAGAGCATTAACAGCCTTCATAAATAAGAAATATCTCTGTACTGAGATCAATTATTTCATATTACCGTACGAAATTTATTTATGCATAGCGACATTATACAAGGGGTCTAACCTAAAGTAAGAAGATCGATGCTTTAAGACGGCCATTTCATGGAGAGTGGTGTCAATTGGTGATAAAACAGCATTGTTTTGTTTACATCTACCACTAATTCAGTAAAGTAAGTACATTTTCTTGTATTATAGGTATTGTGTATGAGATAACCACCTAGCCGCTTGTTTCAGACATCTGCTTCTGGTTCGTTTTTGTCTGTCCATGCAGTGGTTGAAGCGTGAAAGAAGGGATAGCGGCATAGGGGTCCAAACTCTGCAATGTCTGCAGACTGATTTTGGGAGCTTTAGAGAATTAGATTTCGCCTTGCTGTGTTTGCGGGGTGTGGCATACATTATTTAACACTTTAGAACGTTTTTCTGTTCAAATAGGAGCCTCTGTGTTCATTTTTTTACATTTAAGACGATTTCATGGAGAACTGTCTCACTTTAGGACAATTTCATGGAGGACCGCCTTACTTTAGGACAATTTCATGGAGACTTACATAAGAAAGCCATTGTTAATGGATTTAACACCAACTCTTGTTTTCATTTTTAGGTCTAGTTCCAAACATGAGAAAAAGAAAACCCGTGTTGAATCTAAGAAGAAAATGGAAGGAAACCGAAAGAAAAAGAAAATTATCCCATATCTCCTCACCACTGAAGACGACAAAGAAAAAAATACGTCTTACGTCTCCATCACCGCTGAAATTATTATCACCTAGATCAACATCTGTGAAACGAGACATTCTTATACTTTTAAGTGTTCGAATATTAATTTTTGTTAAACGAAATACAAAGAAAAGCGAATAAATGTAAATTATTTCTGGTCAGGACATTTAATTTTCCACTAAATTCGATGTACAATGAACAGAAACACCTGGTGTTATTATAAGAAGTGTCATAGTCAATATACTTCCACCAATTAACAGTGATTGGCAGTTTGAGTGACCATTAATATCAATTATCAGGGCTTATTGATAACAATACGGACCGGTGTTTAATAAAGAGTTTTGCCATGAGGTGTGAATTCACTAATGCCGGTGTATGTTTTAATTCAAAATTTTACCATTGGGTAAAGGTAAAAAGCCCTATCAAATGATTGTCATAATAAAGATAATTTGCATAATCAGTATCACGCGCATCCAATCCCGATCGGTATTGCAGTCACGTGCAAACTCAAACAAGTGAAATGCTAAATATGCTAACAACACTTGGATTTCATTCTGCTCCCTCCAATAGTAAAAAACTTAAAAGTTTAATGCAGTTATCGTCTCAATTCAACATGCGTAACTGCCGTGGCGACAACGGTATCACCATAAAATTACAATGTCCCGTAAATGCACGTACAAAAGACGACGAAAGTACACTGACTTCTTTTATAGTAACTTAATGTTATTTATCAGTAAGCGGACAGCACATGATCATTAAATGTTAGAAATCGAGATTTGATCTTACTTTAGCATGACCTGATGTGAAACGTTATTATAATTGGAAAGTCGTTATTAAGCCGGAAGTGTTGTTTGACAGACACATACGGCATACTCCAGCAAAGAGATCGCAAATACAAATAACTATCGAATATTACAATACTTGTACATCAAAATATTCTAATGACAATTTTGCTATTCGTTGCCATCCCTAAAAAGAATACATCCACATAAAAATAAAAAAGGTGAGGAGAACAAATGCGTGTACTAAAATCATCATAATAAATATGTTTTGCATGTAGTCAATTTAACATAATGTCGAAATACTGGTCGATTGGAAATTATATAAACTTTGAAAGTTTCAGCAAAAAAGCCAATAACACTGGGAACAGTAGGGATTAAGTGCACCTACTAAAAATATCTGATTTAATTGATTTTAATCAGAACTTGATTATATCTGAAGATGGTATTAAAGGCAGGGGATCGTAACCCTGCAGACTAGCAGACACTTTGCTTTTGGCCCAAGCAGATACCTTGTAAAATACCCACCATGTGGGAACAGCCTGATGGTAAAATTACCGCTAAATACACTGGTTAAAAGTTCTAAGTGCACACTTTTCAATTTAATATCTTAAAGTAAACTTATTCAAATTGAATGAAAGTTTGACTTAATGTTAATAATGATCAAACAACAATAATTTTTTGAAAACTGTGCATATGTTTTACGTTTTACGTCATCCACGTCGGCATACGCTTTTTATGCATTATCCCCGTGCGGCAAGCGAAATTTATTTTATTACAATCGTTTTTGTTTTTCACATGTTCACCGACTCAAGACAAACACGAAAAACACACCAACAAATTGTAACCATGAAACGGTTGACATCAGCAGACAACGACATTGCCGTCAAAATTCTTTTCAGTCACAACTTCAAATTTGTTGTAAACAAATATTGACGGTTTTCGTAAATGCAAAAGAAATACCTTATTTTTGCATATTTTATTAATTTAAGAAGAAAATCAAACGATATTATTTTCTAGATTGATTACGTTGCTTACGTTGAACGCTGATGTTACTCAATTACGTCATTAAATATTTACGTAAAACAACGTAAACTCGAAAAAATTAGTGTAACATTTGTTGGATAAGTGTCCAATAAATAAAATTTAAAACTAAAATTTATAGAAATTCAATAAACTTCGAAATCGAATTATTCGAAAATGACGCTTATTCGGTCAAAAGGCGTATCCGAAAACTGGTCAATTTTATCGAAATGAATACATGTTTTTCGTTTGGAAAGGCTGTTACACATCTATAATAGAAAATTGTATCATCCCAAACTGCTAGACAATTCAAAAACTTTTGGCACGAAACATTGTGTGAAAAATGGAATTTTCTCCTTGAAATCCTGTAAAAACGTTATGGATAAAATAAAGTTGAGTGTGTTGGCTCATCGTGCCCAGCAGACCATTACAAAGCTACAGAAAGCTATTTCAGTGCAATGGAATGGCAAACTACAGTATTTCCTTTAAATCTGCATGAAATTTAAATTATACAGAGATGAGAAAACGATCACAAATGATAGCCGATGCAATGATAATTAACTTGAGAATTGCTTTCTGAGAACAAGTGAGCAAAAATATTATTATTTTTTAATCTGGTTAAGCAGACTTAAATTTTTTGGTGTGCTTTAATAAAATATTGATTCTTCTTCATTGTAATTTACACTATTTTGAAAGATTCAATCAAATTATTGGAAAAATTAACATTTATCAAGTGTGCACTTAGAACTTTTGACTAGTGTAAATAATAAAAATCAAGGACACTTTGACGCTAAATCAAAACCATCACACTTGCCTCGCAGTGCCGAGACATCCGAATGGTTAAACATGGCTTTTCCCGCCCGTACTTCCGGCAAGGGGGTGGGGGTGGGAGAGTGGATTCATATGACTTTTCGACTGGTGCATACGTTAAAATGGGATGTCTTAAGGTGAAATTGTGTCGCGTAATCCGTTTTAAGCACTAAAGTATAGTACAGTCATGGATACCTAATAAGCAATGATATACTGGTCTTAATTGTGCTCATTGCATTTAATGGGTGCAGTTCTTGACTTGCCAATATAATCATGTTCAATACATGGTACAATTACAATAAAAATTACAGATATACTTCTGTTCATTATAAACTAATCAGTGTCTAACCTCTCCAAAATTTATAGCTCTCCATGAAATTGTCCTAAAGTGAGACAGTTCTCCATGAAATCGTCTTAAATGTAAAAAAAATGAACACAGAGGCTCCTATTAGCACAGGAAACGTTCTAAAGTGTTAAGTAATGTATGCCGCACCCCGCAAACACAGCAAGGCGAAATCTAATTCTCTAAAGCTCCCAAAATCAGTCTGCAGACATTGCAGAGTTTGGACCCCTATGTCGCTATCCCTTCTTTCACGCTTCAACCACTGCATGGACAGACAAAAACGGACCAAAAGCAGATGTCTGAAACAAGCGGCTAGGTGGTTATCTCATACACAATACCTATAATACAAGAAAATGTACTTACTTTACTGAATTAGTGGTCGATGTAAACAAAACAATGCTGTTTTATCACCAATTGACACCACTCTCCATGAAATGGCCGTCTTAAAGCATCGATCTTCTTACTTTAGGTTAGACCCCTTGTTATAGATGTAACTGATTGAAATATTTTACGAAATTCTTCGTGCTCTAATTATTGAACGTTCAGAAAGATGTAGGATGCAGATTATAAAACTGAGATTTGAAACCAGTCTCAAATTTCAAAAATCTGATTGGATGAAATTACGATCAGTCGCCATTTCAGCCAATCAGATGCTAGAGAATTGAGACTGGTCTACACTCTTATTTTTATGATCTTGATATCTGAGCTCGCCCGTGCACGATTTCCCCAGGGGTAATACAGTTACGTCAATACCTATCCGTGATATCCCCAAAACCAGTCAATTTACCGGATTTCCGTTGGTTTAATGGCGACTGCGCACCCTTTCAATAATAATAGTACAAATTTTTCAACTTTTTCAGTTAGAGGTATTTTTGGCTGAAACCTAATTAGTACACAGTCAAATTATTTCAACTTCACTATTTATAGAAATTTTTCGCTAAAACCGGGTTCCTATGGTTGATCCCTTCATCTGCAGAACCCCTAAATACTGTCACGACTCAACTTTTCGTAACTGTGACAATAATGATTTCTGGACAAGTGGTATAATCTGGTCTTTGGGTTACAGCGATCATATGCAGGTGTAACTCAACTATTTCAATTTTAATACCAAAGTATTAAACCACTAAGTCTTGTTCTGTTTGCACTATTAGTATTAAACATTGTAAATCATTTTGCAAATTATTGAACATTCGGAGAGATCTGAGCGCGCCCGTTTACGATTTTCCATAGGTAATGCAATTACGACGCTAATTCCCTTTAAAATCTGCTTATATACGTAACATGCCAAAATAAAAGCTCAAAATAATACCAGATAACTGGTGTTTTACATTAAATATAACACTTTAAAATTGGTATTTAACGAATGATAGTGCCTCTAGCTGGAAGCCAACCCGCACCGTCACGGCGACAGCGCCTAGCCCTGTAATTCCTGCGACGCAAGCAATTGAGCTAACCGGGACACCCCCCCCCCCCCGCCCCACACACACAAAAAAAGGTTGATCGAATAGCCCTGATATACATAACAATCACTGCATAACATCGGTAATGGGTTATTTTACTGATAACAGTGCTGACTATATGTACGGGGAGACTTTTTACGGCCGCCACACTGGACAAATAGCACTACTGTGAATTTCAAATGATAGTGCCTCTAGCTGGGAGCGAATCCGCACCGCCACTGCGACAGCGCCTAGCCCTGCAATTCCTGCGACGCAACCAATTGAGCTAACCGGGAAAACCCTAAAAAAGGTTGATCGGATGCGGTACTTTACGACTGCGAGAGCCATTAACGTCTAACGCGTGATGACTATGAGCGAGTTCGATCGAAAACTATAGTAACACTGGCTAAAGCATCAGTTCTTTGTCTGACATTGCTTGATTGAACTTATTGTCGATATTTGGAATACCTCTGAAGTGTTTTCACCCTCCTTCTGAAAAGAGCGTACAAAAGTTTGGCTAAACTGTCGCTCGTTCTGCAGTGATCGAACTCGCCCTAAATTTCCCGTGTTTTCACCAGCGCTTGGAAAAAAGTAATCTCATATCACCCGTCACATCGTCGGACAGTGGACACCCACGACCGATCCATTCCGTTACTCTCCGTTTATCGACGAATGCAATACAACGGAATAGTCGAGTGTGAGTATTCGATCCGTCACGACCAAACTATTCACGCACAGTTGCACACGGTTATGAATGAGGATTAAATTGTTACGTTGAAAAAAAACATGAGTTCGAAAAAAAAACATTACATAAAATCGTAAAATGGGTATATGGTATGCAAAAAAGGAAAATTCGCCATCGGAAAACCAACAGAGCCTCTTTACCGCCCCTAAACAGTTCAACCTGACCGGATTTTCCCATTCGAACCTTTTACACAGTTAAAAAAATATAATTTTCATCAAAATATATTATGGTGGTTTGGTTTTTTAGATGCCCAGCATGCATTGTGTAAGTACGTACGTGAACGTGGTGTTTCCGTACAGATACCCGCCCTGAACAAAGAGGGAAAAGAATGGAGTATAGAAACGTTTATGGACCCATCAAAAGGTATGTTGTGTCTCGAGTGTTTTTGATATACCGGCAGTACTCAAAGTTTGCCTATCATCTAGAACATTTTGTACATATCTTCTGGAGTATGCAAGTTATTAGTTTTATTTCTTTGAAACGATTTCCAAGGTAATAGGTTACATATAATGTACACTTCACAATGGTTTGTTGTTAAGTTGGTGCTAAGCAAACTTTGACTAGAGTATTTTTTCAGCGATATTAGCATGATAATAAACTAATTGCACTCTTTTCTTTTAGATGTAGGAATATATCAACTATGTATCGGAAACCAAGTTGTAAAAATCTTTGATTTTTCTGGTGAAGAGTCTGGTTTTCTGTTAAATATGTTCTCTTAAATATTATATAAAGTATTTAAGGCATGTTAAAGAAACAGGAAGGTAATTGTGAGCACAATAGTGCTGTATCATTTAATTTCGCGGGAATCAAAATTCGCGCGCACAAAACATAAATTACATTTTCGCGCGGGTATAAATTCGCGTTGTTTTATTATTCTCATTAAATGATATATTCAATGGCTTATGTTAGAAATCGCGCAATTTTGCAAGCGCAAAATACGTACTAATGCAAATTTGATTTCTAGGACAAACTGAGTTACGCCTGTTGAAAAAAAAATCGTCGGTTATATGCGAAACTATACTCCGCAAAAATGAAACCTGACTATGCAACATTAAATAATATTAGGTACACATAAAAATATGTATTTCCACATCCTCCCATAAAAAAGAACTAATGGCTAAAACACTTCGTTTCATTATCTGAAATAACAGAATGCGCAGGTAAGTTCAAAACACGTTCAATTAAGATTTCCAGCAACAATTAACATAGCTCATCATTCGGATTCCTCGAAAATTGGTAAAATATGCAGTGTCAGCATTATTTTTAGCATATAACCTTCTTCATAAATACTGTTATATCATTTTAATTCGCGGGGATAAAATTTTTTCTAAAAATCATAAATGACACATCCGCGCGGGTATGAACTCGCGCACTTGTATTATTTTTATAAGATTTAATATTCAAGGGTTTGCTTTCGTTAGGGTTTTGATTTCGCGCTACTGCCCTAGCGCGAAATACGCGAAATTAAATCCTCGCCTAAATATAATGATACCACAGTATACAGTTACAATGATTTCGTACGGAGCCCCTAAGGCGACAATAGCATATTTTTTCATTTTCCATTATTTTTAAGGATAATATTTCGTTTAAACGAAATAATAATTTGTTTAAACGAAATAATATCTTTAAAAAAGTTTGGAAAATGAAAAACAAGTTTTCAAAATGTCACCTCAGGGACTCCGTAGTTTCGCGTGTTATAAGTGACAAATTTTCTATTATTTTTTAGGGAAAGACAACATCCTTGGACCCTACTTGGTTAGGATGGTGACCTTTGTCCCAGGGACGATTTTCCATAAGACACCCTACATACCCCCTTCCTTCTACAATGTGGGGCTCTTTGTTGGAAAACTTACCCAAGCAATTAAGGTATGTGCCGCTCATGAAACCAGTAGCCTGGAACGCTGTATTATCGACGTTCTTGTAAAATTCGTTATGATTTTTATGCAGTTTAATATAAACCTATAACTAATGTATTTTAGTGAAAATAACTAACATATCTATGTAATATTTTTACCAACAAATGACAGAGTTCGGCATATCTAGGTCAAAACTATTAAAATTAATATCGAAATGCAGGACTACATAACTTATTTACGATGGTAAAAGAGATGCGTCGATAATACAGATTTCGAGTATATACTAAAACTTTATGAAACCCATCAGCCTATCTAGATATTACATTAAAATAATTACATAACTAGGGAAATAATAGGTATTGGAAGTTTTTAGGAAAGGGTTATTTTACACACAACATGAAACTGCGGCTGCTTTGGCTATCAATTCTGGTACCATGATCACAATGCTAAACTTGGAAACCAGTCTCAGCATGTGATTGGTCAGTTTGAGATTGGAAATCGAGTACTGGTCTCTGGCCTCAGCAACGGTTACGATAATGGGCCCCGCTCTATGACAGACGTGATTCTAAGATTTGGCCGACTGGAATGTACGTCTTTGTTGAATTCAAACGTTCCACGACCATGCCGCGAATATACTGATTACATTAATACTATGAAATGTTAATTAAATATGGTATATAATTGATGGCCACGTTCACTGTTTCATCAGCTGATGTTTTCTACTATTTTCTCTTTTAGCGCTTTGACTCTAAATGTGGCAGATTCCATAATGTTAATCCATTTTGACATGGCCCTAAGAAAACGCCTTGGATACCGGAAACGTTTACTAAAATTCGCTCAATGACCATTTCGTAGCTAAGGCGGAAAATTCGAATTTTAGTATTAAACCGACAAAAAAGCTTTGTTACTTTTTCAAGAGATCTCAAAATTGTTGAATGTGGAGTGATTGCAAATATGTTTTTCGTTTGGTCAGCGATAATTGTAACTTTCTCCCACCTTTTTTACGCTCACAAACCAGCAAATGCGTGTGCGCTGTATTAGCACTCTTAGTCCTTTGATTTTATTTACATATACAAATACAAGTCTGAAACTCGAATCTTTTTAGGGATTTCACCACAGTTTCTATGACAGTTATGAGATGATTTGGAATCTAACGAAAGTCCCGTTGCTACGAGACTTCCTCGGCGCAGTTAAAGATCCCAGAGACGTTGCTGTCGTTACCGCAGTAATCGAATCCTTTGAAAGGGAGATAATTCCGCTGTATCCAAAGTTCTCAAAAGGTTTGTTCCCAACTTCGGATAAAGACCACCTATAAACAACAAAATACCCACCTGTGGATAAATACTACATTTTTTTGACCCACTGACTAATTAAAAAAAACGCACTGGAACAAAGATCATCTGTCTTCCAAGACCAATAAATGGGGCGCGTCACGGGAAAAGGTACATTCGGGCATTTGACGTCAATTCTTGAAACGACGTCATAAAGTTGAGCAGACGACATTAATTATTATGCATTTCGCGGTAAAAATACCATTTTATTGTCAAAATGTGTAATAAAATCACTGTTTTGTTATGAGAAAATATTAAAAAATTGAAAGTTCTTTCTAAATATTGTAACAACAAACATGACACAAAAATGACCGAAGGTACCTTTTCCCGTGGCGTGCCTCAATTAGTGTTCTTTCAACTTCTTTTAAGACAAATTTCATCAAGTTAAGATTCAATCGTGTGTCTTTAATTTATGAAATTTCATGTTTTGGCTTGAAACTCTAGCCATGTGAAAACACGAAAATTTAATGTGTTCAACGTCAAAGTTAGAAAAACTGATGTACATTGTATAGAAAAATTTTAAAATTCACATAAAGTCTCGTAATTTTGTTAAAAGAAACGTTGTTTTTACATGGCGTTCATTCCATTTAGTTTCTTTCATTTTGCCATATGTATGAGTTCCTGTGCCCAATATCATAAAACTAAATCTGGAGATCAGTCTCAAATCTCAAGCATCTGATTGGCTGAAATGGCGACCAGGTTAGGTTTATTATTATATTACTATTTCAGGTCTAATACACGGTGATATAAATGAACAAAATCTGATCATGACAGAAATTGCTAACCAGGACGACGTGCCACGTGACCAGCGAGTTCACGATGTTTGCGCACTGCTAGACTTCAATGACGTCAATAGTTCCTATTCGGTCATGGATATCGCCATCTGTATAGCGTACATGAGTATAGATTGCCCGGATGGAGGTCAGATAGACGCTGGCGGCCATGTTTTAGCGGGATACCTTAAAACCTGTTCGCTTAACGACGAAGAGTTTGACTCCCTAAAGACTCTTGCGTGCGGTCGTCTTTGCCAATCCATAGTGTTAGGAGCACATTCGTATTCACTTCAGCCAGAGAACACATATTTATTGACAACTTCAAAACGAGGCTGGCCTTTACTCCATAGGCTCTGGAAAGTTCCGGCTCCGACATTACATTCTAGATGGCGAGAAATAATTAAATCTTACGAAAACAATACATTGGCCTAATTAAATGCAATACAACGTAAGTATTCAAGTTTCCAGAAGGAGCTAAGTACTTTCAAGCAATAAAACACATATTGTTCAGTTGTCGCTTGCCATGTCATTTTTTATCTAGATCTATGCATATTTTTGTGAGTCATTGTGCATAAGAATTATGAAAAAATCTTAACAAAAAATTCATGTAGGCCTATTGGCTTTTGTACAGTTTGCATTGGTCTTTTCATATAAAATAAAGAATACATGAGAAAGTTAATTTTAATTATATTTGACATCTGTTTCTATACTTTAATTATATTGTTACTCAATTACTATAAGAAACGACCTAAATATAACCACTCTTAGACTGTATCTAGCAGAACAAAACTTGCATGGCTAGACGCTGTCGCCGAACGGTACGGGTTCGCTCCCCAGCAGAGCCAATATCATTTGAAATTTACAGTAGCGCTATTTATGCATGTGACGGGCCGTAAAAAGTCTCTCCGTACCTTATGTCAATACTGGTATCGATAAATAATTAGTTACCGATGTCATGCAGTGATGATTATGTTTTATCACGTTTATCCGATCACACCTTTGGGGGTTTGTCCCGGCTATCTCAGTTGGTAGCTTAATCGGAATTGCATAGCTAGGCGCTGTCGATGTACGGTAAGGATTCGATCCTAGGTATCATTATGAACTAGAACAAAATTTGGCAAATGAATTCAACCGTACATCACTGAGTATTTGTGACGTCGCCAGTGAACATTAAAAGTCGCCGGAAAACTACAACCCTTTTTGCAGCATATCTGATCAAAACATTCTCAACTTCTTATTTCTTTTTTTTTTCATTTTATATGCAGCTGTATCTTTAATTCATATTTAGATCATTGAATACTCCATTGTTTAAACTATATTTCGATTAAAATATAACAAAGCAACTTGAACAAAAAACAATGCCTTGAACAAAATGAATGACGCAGTTAACCGGAAGTTGCGCATTTGTTGCAAGTCTGTGGACAGATGGACGTGCTGGCGATAGGGTCCATACATACATTGTAACCAATACCAAGAAGTAGTTTACATTTCGGAGTGTCCACACACGAACCTACAAACATCAAGAGAAATGTGACGCGTCATTAAATATCAAGGCTTATCGACTTTATAATTTTTGTAGAGTATACTTAGACGGTTGCGGTAGTTCCGATTTCACAACATCATGAATCTTACGTGCGCACCGTTTGCTAAACACGCAGTTGGCGCCGTTGACCTTGACCTTTTGGTCGCACTCTGCAAACTTCGTCGTTGAACAGAGACCGACATAAGTTGATTCACAAGTGTTATTTACCAACTTGCTGATTGATTAAGAAATTTATCTTATACTTGAGATAAAACAACCTTGAAACTATGAAATTCAACGGCGTTCACTTAAAATTTATAACGTTGTGAAATTTGAATCTACAGCAATTGTCTTAAAGAGTCAGACATAGATCTACGACTAGTTTCTAGATGTATTAAGAGTGCGAACAGTGTAGACCTTGATCAGACAGCGCACTGCACAGGCTTATCTGGGTCCACATTGGTCGCATAGGTGTTAGAACTCATTCCTACTATACTAAATCTATAATAGACAGCAACTATTAACAGAAACTAAAGTTGTGAAATAGACCTATGTGCACTTGTGTTATCCAGTTCAAATTGGTTATACAATATTGTCGCTTAAAAATTGTTTAGCATAGGAAGGCATTCCGCATTCTCTGAAAAGTTAAACTTGGGCGTCCTCAGTGGTAACATGTAATTGTCAGGGTGTCCTGTTCAAGATATCAGATTAGAATAAGTTAATGTATTTTAAACTGCAAATAAATTTTTCATTTAATAGGCACATATACGGACGGACGAACAGGCTTTAAGTAATATGTAGATAAGCAATATTCGGAATGAATAAACAATATTAAATGCAAAAAAAATAAGTGACAATATTAATCACTGTTGATTCTTGAATGAGAAGGACTGAAATGGCGCCATGTCATGATACGGTGATATAGAGCACTAATATGAAACCTGCTGGGTGCACAAATTCACTTACTTGCAATACATTGGGCGTTGCACCTGTCCCCAGTACAACAATTCCAGCAGTTCTTCGACAACTTTTGCTCTAGGTCACATAACTTTAAAGTACAACAAAACAATACAACACTAAACAAAAGTTTGTTTTCTTTGGTTCGTTGTTACTTCTTAATTTTGAAAGACGATGTATCCACAATTTGAAAGAATCATAATTAGACAATGACGTTCTTAATATGGACAGGAGGTTAGCATTACAACAGTAGCTGCAGCAGTAACAACAGTACTACTGCTGGTATTAACAGCAAAAACAGAAAAAGAAAACAGAAGTTATACTGCTGGTATTAACAACAGAAATCTAACATAAATATTTTAAACCAACGTTCTAAGATTAATTTTAGCATTTCGGCTACACTTAGGTTAAACTTCTTCGGCATTTTAGCCAGAGGTGTATCACCGCAGTCTATGCGGAACTTTTATTTACATTCTGTTATAAATGATAGCTATTTTTAAAGTAGAATTTCATTTAATTTGTCTTCAAGATTCTACAAAATCATTATTTTTTCTCAAATTAATTTTTAAACCAATCAAGCTTGACTTCCTGTTACTGGTCCGCAAAT
This sequence comes from Corbicula japonica, assembly GCA_038501625.1. Lineage (NCBI taxonomy): Eukaryota > Metazoa > Mollusca > Bivalvia > Venerida > Cyrenidae > Corbicula > Corbicula japonica. The sequence continues at coordinate 6,004,347 of JAZAYU010000019.1, forward strand.
TCCCATCACAAAATTGAAATTATTTATAGTCCGGATCACCAATATTTAGTGGTATATAACCTTTATAGCTTTGTCTTAAACAACTGAAATATTCTACAGAAGCAGACCTCTCAACTACATGAAATCTTTATACATTAGGTTAAGTTTTGTTATTATTACCTGTTTGTGCATACATCTGTGGGTATATCTGGTGCCTTGTTGGTACACTGCACACACCTGCAAAAAGAACCATTCATGTACATGTACTACGTGACCTCAGTCACTTTAATTAAGTGTACCAGTTTCGGAGTTAAATGAATTTATTCAGTTGTTTTTATTATAATATTGGATTATTAAGGATATTGGATAATAAATTATTGATTCGCTTTTCAGCTCTTGGTGAGTACTTAATTAAGATTTTGTTTTGTTTCCTACATAATAACACGGGGGCGTTTATTAAGGTAGGGATGTTTAAAAGGAATGATACGGTAGTATGGTCATGTAATGATGGAAACCATGTTGTCATATATCCAGAGAATCTTGATTATTAAGCAGAGACTTTTGCATCTCGTATTCTTACGAATTCGATCCGCATATTCGGATTTTTGTGTACGTTTTGATTGTTTTCGGGTGAAAATGTGGTGACTTTTGAGTAAACTAAACGCATTGACCTAAGGACCTAGTTTTTAATTAGCAGGAAACAGCTTTTAAATCCCTAAGGTTTAATCGAAGTAAGCATTGTAAGCAGTTTGTATTATCGGATATACGACAATTGTTATAAAGATTATCTGTGTATCATCAAAAACAAATATTCTCAGCAAGTTTGATGAAAATCCATAAAATACGATTTCTTGCATTAAAAGGTTTTTGTTTGCCTTCACCTCGTGAAGTTTTTACCCAGAAAAATTTAGTTCAAAACACCATACAAACTTTTTAAGCATTTATGACAGTAATCGGATGACAAACGTGACCTTTATTTACCTTAATTAACCTGGCTGCCAGCCAAACGGGCAACTTAAATGGGATCAGCCAAAAGGCAACTTAAATTCTGGCCCAGATTTGACAATATGCAAGTAAAACCATTGAAAATTTAAGATATCTTTTTGTTGAAAAAAATGAAATTTATCAAATGATACCTACCTCGTCGTGAAAGCACTGTAGCACTGTGTTGCAGCCGCCGTTCGATGTTATACCGGAACATTGGTAGCATAGGGGTGCTGTTGACTGGGTGATTGTAACACTGGTGCTGGTCGTGCTGTGCGCTGTATATTTCAAATTTACTCTATTCTTTGTTTTCGGAAGTTATAAAAACATCAAGTCGAATCAATCAGAATAAAATACCGTTTTTATTTAATAAACAACACGTATATAATTGTATATTATTTAACTGTTGCTCGACTAATGTTTTAAATGTCACTAAACTTTAAATGAAAATAGACAGTTTTTTGATGACGTATACCAGTATACGATTTCTAATATAAAAGGCTTAACATAATAACATGTTTCATGTCCTTAAAAGGCGGCGGCCCAATATGGCGGAAAGAATGAAAGTTTGGCACAGAGTTGGTATTCATAAAAGAATTACTTCTTTCGTCACAGCCCGATCTTATGACCGGGGTAGCCCAAATCAAAACCGGGACAAGCCTTGGATGATTAAATGACGAGTAATAAGCGAGGTACGTTCTAGGTCAGAGGACAGTAAATAGAAAAGCCTGTCGCGGATTGGACAATTTTGTCTAGGGACGATTCGGGCTTAATTTATTTTCAAAGATTCATTGGCCAAAACTATAGAGAATAGAAATAATTTTTTGTTTTCAAAAATGTAAAATGACTAATTATATACTTAAAAATAAAAATGATTATTTAAAACACTGTTTGAAAGATGATTTGTGTCACTTTAAAGAAGTTGGTACTTTCCTTATTTTGGGTTAGAGATTTGTTTACATTCTGGGGGTGGTTACTTTCGGTTTAAAATGCTGAGAGAATGAGTTGGTGAAGGCACCAATTCTTGGTCATGTTTGCATTTCCCAAGAGTGCCACTATGCAAATCTGGGGTAGTTTTGGAACAAGTCGTGTAAATAAAATCACAGGAGGACCAAATCTTATAATGTAAGTCTATGGGAAACTATTTAGTAGTCTCTGACCTAAAAAACCAGTACCTGTAGTTGCAGTGAATGGTGGCGTTGTTCCTATAGGTGGCGTGGTAGACAGACTCTGTTTTGTTGAAAGCGCACTGGCCGTCGATGCAGTGGTGCTAGAGGAAGTGGTACCGTGGTGAACATTAGATAAAACGTTGAGCATGGGCAAACCTACAACGGGTCTGACAATTACGCCAGTGCGGTAATACCAATGTGCGTTGGCATCAATATCTTAAACGACTGCCGGTCGTAGAAAAATGTACTCATTTTCAAATGAACGATTTACAAAAGCATCTGTTAGTAACAAAAACCTGTTTCCAAGAAAAAAGGGTTGAACATTTCAGATTGTTTCTATTATACAACGGATCCCCTTTTTAAAAAGCTACACAGTAAATTAATAAAAGAGCAACAAGACACTCTCCACTCCAATCGCCAAACATTGGCTATCACCATTACCCTAGGAAAACTCCAATAGGCAAAGTTTGGCTACCACCGTTCCGCTACAACACTCCATTCTGATCGAAAAGTTTCGGCTATCTCCGTTACACTACGACAGGCCCATCGGAAGGAAGAAATGGACTTTCGCACATTTTGATAGTCTTTGTCCATTACACGTCCATGCAAGGTCGGTTTTCATACATCAAATTGGACATCTTGTTTGCCGATCATGTAAACAAACTGGCCTTTAGTAGTCCAATTTTCCCACAGGTGTTGGATTGACAATAACGTATTTGTAACCCGCAAACAAAGTTTGTGGTGGCATATGAGAATCATACAGGAAACACGCTCGTCGTCGGTCCGTCCGTCAGTCTATCGGTGTATCAGTCCGCCCCACCATATATTATTTCGTGTCAGGCCCATGTCTTTGTCATAAATAGTTGGATTTCAAAATAATTTGGCAGAAGTGACCACATATTATGAAGGTGTGTCTCGCTCATAGCATATGTTCCTACATTCAAGGTAAAGGTCACAGCAACCTTTTGAACTTAGTCAGTTTTGATGAATGTCCGTGTCCGGCCCATATATTTATCTTCCATAGTTGGATTTTTAAATAATTTTGTAGACTTTACCACTACAATATCGGGATGTACACATGTTCCTACCTTTAAGGTCAAGGTCATCTTTTGAACTTCGTCAGTTTTGCTTTATAAACCTTAATGATGAAAGTTGGTGTCCGGTCCATATCTCTGTCATTCATGGTTGAATATCAAAATAATTTGGAAGAATTAACCATAAAAATATGAAGATTTGCACACAAAACACATGTTCCATTCTTTAAGGTAAAGGTCAAAGCATCCCTCATAACTTTATCTTTGTCATCCATAGTTGGATTTTTAAATAATTTTGTAGAAGTGGCCATAAAAGGTTCACACACCCCCTCCAATGTCCCACTCTTCCTTAAATTGTTCATGTATTTAATACGTGATAAAATGTTTTAAATTACAAACGTTTGTCAATAAAGTTTCTTAACAAAATATTTTATCTGGGTTTACTTACCCAACAGACCGAGGAGAGCGTTGGCTGCCAATGTGGGGACACTTGCACCAGCGACCACAAAGTTTGCAATAGTCAAATTCGCACGTCCCCCGGAATGTGGCGCACCGCAGGTACCGAAACACACAGGGTTCGGGGTTCCATTATGATTTGAGGGAGTGGGTTTTGAAGAACAACCAAGACTTCCTCCGTTCACGTAAATACACACGCCGTAATGAGGACTAAAACAAACGAAATACATTTTTACACCCCACAATGAGGACTAAAACAAAAAGAAAAACATTTCGCACGCCATAATGAGGACTAAAACATCAGACACATCACAATAAGGACTAAAACAAAAGAAAAACATCACACACACCATAATGTGGACTTAAACAAAAGAAAAACATTACACAGGCCATAATGAGAACTAAAACAAAAAGAAAAACATTACACACGCCAAAATGATGACAAAAACAAAAGAAAAACAATACACACGTCATAATGAGGACTTAAACAAAAGAAATACATTACACACGCCATAATGAGAAACTAAAACAAAAGAAAAAAAACATTACACACGCCATAATGAGGACTAAAACAAAAGAAAAACATCACACACACCATAATGAGGACAAAAACAAAAGAAAAACATTACACAGGCCATAATGAGGACAAAAACAAAAAGAAAAACATTACACACGCCAAAATGAGGACAAAAACAAAAGAAAAACAATACACACGTCATAATGAGGACTAAACAAAAAAAAACAACACAAACGCCATAATAAGAACTTAAACAAAAGAAAAACATGACACACGCCATAATGTGGACTAAAACAAAAGAAAACATCACACACACCATAATGAGGACTAAAACAAAGAAAAATATAACACACGCCATAATGAGGACTTAAACAAAAAGAAAATTATAACACACGCCATAATGAGGACTAAAACAAAAGAAAAAACATCACACACGCCATAATGAGGACTAAAACAAAAGAAAACATTACACACGCTATAATGAGGACGAAAACAAAAGTAAAACATAACACACGCCATAATGAGGACTAAAACAAAAGAAAACATTACACACGCTATAATGAGGACTAAAACAAAAGAAATCATTACACACGCTATAATGAGGACTAAAACAAAAAGAAAAAAACATCAACAAGAAAAATTTTCAGCAAGGCGTGACAATCGTCACGTGACCTTTCAGCAGCTTAAATAATTCATATTCATCGATAGGTTGATACTAGTATTTAAAATCAATTTTTTCAGGAAAATAAGAACCCGTTATATTGTTAAGGTTCATTTTCAATTTGATAATGCATTGCGTTTGTTCGTGATACCCCATCCTTTTTCTTCGTATTAATATCAACAGCATACTTCTGTAATGTATGACCTAATCCATCACCGGACTATTTTCCTTAACTTACATAAAATATAGTCGGTGCGCTTCAGGTTTGATGGTGTGTAACATTTGAATGTCTTCAGCACAACTAGATACATGTATTTGTGGGCAGTGTTAGTCAGTCCAGATTTCATCTTTGCAATCAAACAAGGTCTAGTTTAGCACCCTGTCCGTAATAAACGCACAGTCGTGATGTGCGTTACCAGTTACCGGTGTATTTCACTGTCGTCGTGACTATTTTCTTCACAAAATAGCCTCGTCAGTATGGACAAAAGAAGAAAAAAGAAATATTAAATGACAGTGTGTTGGCCAGCCCTTTCCCAAGGTTTGCCACAAACTGCAAGATTTCAAGCTCGCGCTCAAGTTGTATTACTAGAGTATGATAATTCATTTCAACAAAGTTTTGATTTTGTGACATAAAGTGGCTTGCCTGTATGAAGAAGAAATGTGATACGAAACTCCTGGCAACGGATTGAAAAGAGCGGATAAACTGAAGTGGTTTGCGTGCCCATTTCCGTGAACGTGATGCACGTGCAGGTGTAGCTGATGATTGCAATAATGCAGGGATACTCCGTTTGAATGGTGCCAATGTCCGTGGGTAGTATAGAAGTAATGAGTGGCCCCGTGGTTGTGGTTATGTCCGAAAATCGCATGAACCGTGTGGGAAAAACCCACAGCCAGGTTGTGTAGACATGAAAGCGAGTTATGTGATGTGTGAAACCCGAAGAGGTTGTTGCCGTGCCCCACATAATTATGCATTAACGCTGGAAGGTAATGACAGCTGCCGTGGTTTCCGAAGAACGACAATAAACTCCCGACCAGACCCAGTGTACGTCGACGTGACAGGGTAGAGTTGTAATCAACAACTGTGACGTCACCGCTTATGTTGAAAGCAGCGATATTTGTGTACAAGACGTCTGATAGGGAAGTTAAGAATCTGAAGTCGTCATACTCCATGTCTTGCACTGCAACAGAAAACAGGCTGACATTACGTACATACAACACAACTTGGGATCAAAAAAAGCGAAAACCAAATGCACATTTCTTTTTCCGACAGACAATAGTGATATCCTGTATATAATCTTCCCTATATAAACTCTAGTAATCATGACTCATTTAAAAAAAATCTGGCAATCATAGCTGCTAGCTGATGACATTAACTTACATGCTTTTAATGTTACTACAGATTTCAATTTCAGTTAGATTTTGGTTTACGCGATGACTGATATTTTTAGTTGAGAAGTAGTTACAGAACTACGGTGTTCCATTGAGACTATCGTTGTTTCGCCCTGTCTACCTCAAGGCCGAGAACACGAAAACGCAAAAACACGATGAGAGATCGCGAAACAACGATGCGAGATTGCGAAAACACGATGCGAGGTCGCAATATTAAAATCGCGCCCTCGCATCGTACTTTCGCGACCCGCATCGTTGTTTCGCGTCCTCGCATCGTGTTTTCGCATTATTGCGGTCTTGCCCTCAGTACATCGCGCCCTCGCATCGTGTTTTCGCGATCTCGCATCGTTGTTTAACGATTTCGCATCGTGTTTTCGCGTTTTCGTGTTCTCGCCCAAGAGGTAGACAGCGCGAAACAACAATGGCGTACAGAACGCTGGACCTAGTTAATGACGCCTTCAGGTTGCCTTACTTTTAGCCACACGTTTTGTTATTGCGTCTGTTCTACATGCATCATAAATTCTTTACAAAGCGTCATTTTCAGAAAAACTTCCGCAAGCGCCAAAAAATTTGATTGACAGCAACACCTTGTTTGGAAGTAAAACGCTGCTCTTCTGATTGGAGCGGCAGTTCTAACAGTCGCCGTATGACAAAAAAGTGATCGGCGTCTTTTGAAGTGTTGCAGTGCAGCAAATGTTTACGGAGGTCGCTTGCTGGGTCAGAATCTAATTGAAATCTTAATCTGTAGTAAGTGTTTTCATTTTCATTTTCCAGCAAGTAAATTATAGGCCTTGTATCTATTAATAGAGACCCGTGCGTCTTTATAACTTCATATATTGAATATCCGAACACGAATTTGCTATCTTTATGTCAGTAATATTTACTTCACATGTTCATTCAAGACCATACTATCCATCAAATGTCCCCAAAAAGCGAAACATGGAGACTATTGAGTGTCTGTCAACTAGCCCAAATAGGAACATCCGGTGATGTATCATTCTGAGAGTAACTTCCGGTTAAAAGAAAAACTAAAACCCGATAACATCGTGACGTTCCGACGCTAGACCACTGAAGCTATTTGTTGGCGGAAAGCTAGAAATGGTCGGAAATGTTTGAAAAATTGGTAAATTATAGTTTTGCTTACCCCTTGTTTCGCAAGTGGCACCCATAAATCCTACTGGACATGCGCAGTTGCCATTTCCGATGCAGGTTCCTCCATTTTTACAGTAACCTGATTTGCAGATTACTGCAATGATCAAGTTATAAATGTTGCAATCACGAAAAAACACAACATAAAAACATGCAATAAAACACTTGTACACGATGGCATAATAAACAACATATTATACAGGCTAGCTAGAAAAAGAACGCAATCATGACGATTTAAAAAAATAACGCATTATTTTACAAATTAATCTAATGTTGGTAGTTTGCTGGAAATCATTAGATATATCTGTTAGGAAATATACACGTAAGGGGCGGATTCAGAGGGGGTTGCTCGAACCCCTTTTGGGGGCAGAAATATTTAATTTTTATGTGAGTTTGGTCAGAAAGCTTGAAATTATTATTTTAATACCTTAAGACTAACACAACCAAGCCCCTTTTCTGGAAATCGTGTACCCAAACCTGCACGTTTAATTCACGTGAGCATATTAATAGTAACTCACCACTTGGAGAACAGCCTAGAACCGAGAAAGTTGAACACTGAACTGGAAACTCGTTTGTGAATGTCACATTTCTGGTATATATTGTACTAAGTGGAAGATCAATGATAGTATTCTTCGCATTCACTCTTGCCTTGAAGTCCTGTGGAGATAAAGAGAATAATTTGTTTCTTTCAGTGAAATATCGATTTTATTTCACGAGTGGCCAGCAAAAACAGATATATATCACGAGTGGCTATGCCACTCGTTAAAATACAGTTCATAAAGTTTTTGTTCGTCAAGGTGTTACACATAAATGCTTTGCTAAATCTCAGTTCATTCGTTTAAATGTAATCCTTAAAAGATAAGATTAGGGAAATGTTTTCTAAATATTTTGTTATTCTAACTATTTCTAACTATTTCGTTATTACGCTATAACAGTTACGAGGTTGTTACGCCTTCGGTTGATTTTGATGAAACTTATATTTTGGTCGACATCATTTAATTTTTTTTAAATACATATTTGTGTCGCCTGCGATAGCTTCGTCTGGTAATCTCACAACTTTTATATGATACTTAACGTTGAGTATAACTTTGAATGTATGTGTCCTCTTCACCCAATCCTAGGTATGTATTATCTGCATGAACCAAACCTTATGTGTCAACAAGAATGATAACTCCTGGTGAAGGTAGAATGGTATATTTCCTATGATGTGAAAACAACTTACTTTTGCAAATACAATATAGCATAATTAGGTTTAATACAGTGTACTATGCACGTTTGGAATTATATTCTGAAAACAAAATGGCAGCTAATTTATTTTTTGCATAAATTAATAAACCAACAATATTTTCATATTCTCGATTTTGAGCTTATTTCTTAAAAATCTTTAAACAGTAAAGAACAATGAATATATCTGAAAATTCCCTAAAATTCTATTTACAGTTAACACAAAAACTAAACAACACAAAACTTGTGACATGATTTTAAATGCCCACTTGAGCAATATAATACGGGCAACAATATGTTGCGACCTTTTGTCTGCATACGGTAAACCATCCTGCCGACATCGCCAATGTGGCAGATTTGGGCCTGGGAAAGGGTAGCCTCGACCAGGATTCGAACCTTGGACCTCCGGCTTACCGCGCCGACGCTACACCAATTGAGCTAGCGAGAACGCTGATACCAAATCTACTACACATTAATAACGATTATTAGGGTAACGTTTTTTGAGCTGCATTTTGCCGTTATGGAGATTTTGATATTATTTTTTTTTTACCAATAACAGCGCGATGGCCACTGTAGACGGCCCTTAAGGCCACACGTTTAATCAAGAGCGTCCTGATTTTAGAAGACTTCGTGTAATTTTGCAAACTTATATCTAACACCACGTAACGATTGAACTTATCATACCAGCTAGCGAACACAAAACATGAGTGTTGACCTTATATTATGAACTCTTTGCCCAACCACTGCCCTTTTGTTACCTTTACTTTTAATGTCATCAAGGTCAGCTTTTAAGGTTATTCAGGTTATTTCATGTATAGTAAATTACTACGGTGTGCCGTTGAGGCCATCGTTGTTTCGCCCTGTCGACCTCAAGGGCGAGAACAAGAAAACGCGAAGACACGATGCGAGATCGCGAAACAACGAGGCAAGATCGCGAAGCAACGATGCGAGATCGCGAAAACACGATTCGAGATCGCGACAGTTCGATGTGAGAACGCGATGTTAATATTGCGCCCTCGCATCGTACTTTCGCGATCTCGCATCGTTGTTTCGCGTTCTCGCATCGTGTTTTCGCGTTTTCTTGGTTTCGCCTCCAGGACAGCGAGACCACAAAAACGCGAAAATACGATGCGAGATCGCGAAAGTACAATGCGAGAACGCGAAAACATGAGGGCGATATTTACATCGCGTTCTCGCATCGTACTTTCGCTGTCCTGAGACCACGAAAACGCGAAAACACGATGCGAAGTCGCTAAACAACGATGCAAGAACGCGATATCCATATTGCGTTTTCGCATCGTACTTTAGCATTCTCGCATCGTGTTTTCGCGTTCTCGCATAGTATTTTCGCGATCTCGCATCGTGTTTTCACGTTTTCGTGATCTCGCTGTACTGAGGGCGAGACCGCGAAAACGCGATGCGAGAACGCGAAACAACGATGCGAGGTCGCGAAGGTACGATGTGAAGGCGCGATATTAATATCGATCGTACTTTCGCGCCCTCGCATCTTACTTTCGCGACCTCGCATCGTTGTTTCGCGATCTCGCCTCGTTGTTTCGCGATCTCGCATCGTGTTTTCGCGTTTTTGTGTTCTCGCCCAAGAGGTCGACAGCCCCAACGGAATTACGTACATTACCGATAACTAAACAGTCAGGTGACAGACAACAAGTTTTACAAATTTGATATTCTCTTGATGAGTTGATCGGTGGAAAAAAATCCCCTCTGTCTGCTATGAGATTATTTATAGCTATGTAAACACAATATCACGTTACTGTCTACTTATCGATAATCAGTTGTACAACGTGTTTTTGTTCTAGCAGTCTAAGTGAGTTGAATGTATAACTATAAATAAATATGCCTATGCATCTGTTTTTGAGATAACAGATTTGTCAGTATATAGCGAATCAGATTCTTCATGACTTTTGTTCAACTAAATCCTAAATAAATTGTTCAGACCTCTATTGTTAGATCTAGTTCTTCAAGACACATTTCTCCAAAAAGGGGGTTGAAAATAACAAACAAAAACAATTTTCATTTTTCCAAAAAAAGCGATGAAAATATGATAAAAATTATTTTAACTGAATCATTCAATTGTTGAATTGAAAAGTCGTCTGTAGCATTAGCTATTGTGATAAATAATAAATAATAATTGGTTATTTTGTTGTTGTTGCCGTCGTCCTCGTTGTTTCTATTTAAATATTATATTTAATTAAAAACATTAGAGTGACTTTTAAAGATGGTGTTATTAATTAACTTTATTTTGAAATTAGAAAGCGGTTGTTTTTTTTTTTGAAAAATCTATGAAATGTAAGTGAACAATAGTTCGTTAGTGGTGAAAATTTCTCGGCATTGCGCTATCATCTATTTTGTATTTAGCGCGGCCCAGCAGCATGCGCCTCGTTCTGAAATTCAGAGAATATATGTTAGTGATAAAACACGTATTACAACGAAATTGAGAAACAGGTCTTTATATTACCGTTTCAAGTACTATTTCTTGCATTGTAAAATCTGCAGCATCAACATAGCTTATATTAAATCCTCCATATGAGATAGCTAGGTCGTCCTGACAGGCTGTTATGTCGATGCGGATGTCCTCCACGAGGAAATCAGCGTCCAGCAGGAATGAGTGCGTGCGGCCGTCCGGGGACACAGATAGACTGTGGCGCAGAGTTCTCGGTGACGGACATCGGGTATTGTTTTGGTCGTCTTACATGAAATATAAGAAAACAAAACAATAAAAATATTGATCTCTTATGGTGAACACGCACTTCCACCATATTCCTGGTGAACACACACTTCTACCATATTCCCTATTTGCTTTTAACAAAACGAACTTTGTTAATGATGACTCAAATTTACAACGCTGAATAAATATAAATAAAAATGCAAGTTTACTACAAAGTAATTTGCTTAAAAAATTATGAACTTGTAACATCCTCTTCAAATCTGCGGAATGAATTTAGAAGATAGGTTTTAAAAAATATGCTATAATTATTAATAATTTGTTAAATTATATATAATTACGGCTAAAAGAAAAACTGGCATCTGATTAGTTGACTGACCACCGATAAAACTTGATTTCAATAGCCTCGAACAGAGCTTAGCGAAAAAATTAAATGACATAATAATACAATACATAACCATAAATACATTAATGATGCGAGATCACTTATTTTGGCGAAAATATAAAATGTTTTCGAATATCAGAATTCATAATATAAACTTTAGAGGACCTGTTAACAAAGTTAATATTGTGTAACATTCTTACATAGCCAGGAGTGAATATATACTCAGCAAAAATAAAAAGTACCCACTTTTCTACCTGTGATTTTGTAAAACTAGAAAAATAAAATAGAAAATATCTTCGTTGAACAGATCTGCATTTCTGTAATCATTACAAAGAAATAAAATGTTCTTGAAAATCTGCAGTCACGGCTAAGTTATCTTTCCCTTTGCTGTTATTGGGGTTTTAGGAAGAAGTACGTGATTCTAAACAATATTCACATTTGTTGGAATTAAATCAATTTTTCCAGTTCTTGATGTCAATAAAATCACAAAAAATCATTAATAAAACAACTCGTCCTCTATAAAAAAAACGCTAGAAATCCCAAACATTTCCTATTACCTCCCTTTAAATTGAATATATAGGGGGTTTTAATCCATCATTAATTGTTATCTGATGGGCATTTGCTCAGGTTTAGGTGTGGAAGATTATGTTCACGAACAATTAAACTTAAAAACAACTGAGATTAATTAATAAAACACCTTTTGAAGTGTTCGTAATTAAATGAAAATATGTGAATGAGAATATAAGCATAAAAAGTGGGTACTTTCTATTTTTGCTGAGTAGTTAAAGCTTTATTATCGCAGCAAACTTCACTCACAACAGATCCTAAAATGTACCGATTAATCCAAAACTTCTGCGAAATTTGCTCCGTTTCAATAATTTATAAGCATTATATAGTAAAACAATTATTATTAACCACAGCAGACGCATTGAAGTATTTCACCATGAACTGTGAATAGGAAGCGTTACGACAGCTTTTGGTGAATCACAGTCATTATAACATGGTTCCATAGTTAACTAACATAAATCACAGTCATTATAACATGGTTCCATAGTTAACTTACATAAATCACAGCCATTATAACATGGTTCCATAGTTAACTTACATAAATCACAGTCATTATAACATGGTTCCATAGTTAACTTACATAAATCTCAGTCATTTTAACATGGTTCCATAGTTAACTTACATAAAAATGCTTCAGCACAAACACAACCCAACGACACAAGAGCAGCAAGCCACAGGTAACGTTCCTGCATGTCTGGCATGTCACCTCAGAATGATTGTGAGATGGATAGTATAGTCACCGGCAGGTAACTAAGGACATACTATTACCGAACATTTTACGATAAGAATCATAATTGATTCATTAAATAACTCAACTAGAATTTTGGTTTTCAATGAAACACGTGTGCTCGCAAAAGTGTTGAAAAGTGGACCTTTGCTTTACAATGTATTGAAAAAAAAAGAAATTCTAGTTGCATTGCAATATTAAGATTATTGTGAAACCCTAAACTCCATGGGATATGGCTGTTATCTATACTCCATGGGATATGGTTGTTATCTATACTCCATGGGAGATGGCTGTTATCTATACTCCATGGGATATGGCTGTTATCTATACTCCATGGGAGATGGCTGTTATCTATACTCCATGGGAGATGGCTGTTATCTATACTCCATGGGATATGGCTGTTATCTATACTCCATGGGAGATGGCTGTTATCTATACTCCATGGGATATGGCTGTTATCTATACTCCATGGGATATGGCTGTTATCTATACTCCATGGGATATGTCTGTTATCTATACTCCATGGGATATGGCTGTTATCTATACTCCATGGGATATGGCTGTTATCTATACTCCATGGGATATGTCTGTTATCTATACTCCATGGGATATGTCTGTTATCTATACTCCATGGGATATGGCTGTTATCTATACTCCATGGGATATGTCTGTTATCTATACTCCATGGGATATGTCTGTTATCTATACTCCATGGGATATGGCTGTTATCTATACTCCATGGGAGATGGCTGTTATCTATACTCCATGGGATATGGCTGTTATCTATACTCCATGGGAGATGGCTGTTATCTATACTCCATGGGATATGGCTGTTATCTATACTCCATGGGATATGGCTGTTATCTATACTCCATGGGATATGTCTGTTATCTATACTCCATGGGATATGGCTGTTATCTATACTCCATGGGATATGGCTGTTATCTATACTCCATGGGATATGTCTGTTATCTATACTCCATGGGATATGTCTGTTATCTATACTCCATGGGAGATGGCTGTTATCTATACTCCATGGGATATGGCTGTTATCTATACTCCATGGGAGATGGCTGTTATCTATACTCCATGGGATATGGCTGTTATCTATACTCCATGGGATATGGCTGTTATCTATACTCCATGGGATATGTCTGTTATCTATACTCCATGGGATATGGCTGTTATCTATACTCCATGGGATATGGCTGTTATCTATACTCCATGGGATATGTCTGTTATCTATACTCCATGGGATATGGCTGTTATCTATACTCCATGGGATATGGCTGTTATCTATACTCCATGGGAGATGGCTGTTATCTATACTCCATGGGATATGGCTGTTATCTATACTCCATGGGATATGGCTGTTATCTATACTCCATGGGAGATGGCTGTTATCTATACTCCATGGGATATGGCTGTTATTAACGCTTATGCAAACAGTGTAGATCCAAATCAGCCGGCACATATTTGACGCCTGATCAGGATATACACCGTGTGCTTTTTATTCATTAGGTTAATTTGGACCAAGAAGCGAACAACGTATATCCTTATCAGACGGCACGCAAGTGATCTGGATCTACACTGCTCGCACATGCATTATAACCCGTATATATGGTGTTGAGGGTAAAAGCTACGCTTTTGAAACTCGGAAACAAACATGTCTTTCAATAATTAAATGTACCTTTACTTCATGAAACAATAAATTTACTTGTATAGTTGCGTTTTACAGAGGCTGATAACTCCTAAGCTTCATGACAGAAACATATACTTTGAAAATTGAAAGCCGCATCACATTTTCAGGTTTTCATCTGAGAAGCCATTTACACAAAACCTGGTACATTTAGTTATCACTCCTGTTGTCATATATAGCTTAGTGCAGTGAGATAATATTTTTAAGTTTTGTCTCTCTGAAACCTTTCGTCCCTGTAGAATTGTCCTAAAAATTTATGGCGTTTATGGTCAACGAATAAATAATTTGAATTTTTAAAATGTTACGTATACTTCACAACCAAAAATGATTGATTCTGTCCTGAAATAAAGACAGGATCGGTAATCTAATTGTTTGTTGTAGAAGTATCAGTCGTAGAAAAAAATCCAAGGATTTAGATGCTGGCTTCAAAAAATGGGAATATTTACATTACAATATGATTGCATATCCAATTTAGATTTCTTAGGATTGACAGTTTGTAATTTTGGCATAAAAGCCCAACACTTAATTAAACATATATAAAATATTTTGAAAAGATTTGTTTCTTATTGACGGCTTTTGTTTTTATAACGTGTCGTAATGTTGATTAAGAATCCATATAAGAGCTAAATCAAATACATTTGCTGGCACATCCAGTAGTTAAAGGACTCCGAAATACTTAAGAATTGTGAGGTAACCTTGCAAATAGTAATTACACGATCTCTATTGATCAATGATATCTGCCCCTTTAAGTAATTGACAGATGACCAATTGAGGCTCGTACTTGTGTCAGACTATATCTTCTCATTCTATGTGGCGATGTTGCCAGCAACCCAGGACCTGTCCGTTATCCATGCGGCATATGCATGAAACCAGTCGCCAAAACCCATCGAGCTATTTTCTGTGAGGCATGCCATCTATGGTTTCACATCAAATGCGGAAATATATCGAACCAAGAATATCAGACCCTGGCAGAAAGTGAAATTGGGTGGACTTGTTATAACTGTTCAAACTTCCATTTCAGTGATTCCTTCTTTGATGAAAATGATCCATCAATAACACCAAAAGAACCTGTTTTATACTCTACATCTGACAACAACAAAAATGAATTTTTGGATGTGTTTGAAGATCTCTATAAGGTGAGGAAAGCAAACACCACAAACTTGCTATGTGTACCGTGACAGTTACCTAAACATTAATAGCCTGCGATACAAATTTGAACATGTTCATGAGATTTTACGACGAAATTTGGTGGACCTTCTCTTTTTATCAGAAACAAAGATTGATGATATTTTTCCTGATGCAAATTTTGTAGTTGATAACTTTTCTATGTACCGAGCAGATCGCACCCAGCATGGTGGTGGTGTGCTTGCCTATATTAGATCAGATCTACCTGGAGAACGAGTAAAACCTTTTGAATTTAGCTTTATTGAATCTATTAGCATTGAGATAACTATCAATGGTGAAAAATGGTTAGTTAGTGGTATGTATAAACCACCTGACATGGCAGATAATTTATTCAGTGATGATTTCACTAAGACTACTGACAAAATAGTAGCCAAATATGACCGTTATATGTTTATTGGGGACCTAAATTTTAACATGCTAGATAACACCAAATGTGCTACTTTAAATGAACTCTGTGATATTTTTGACCTTGTTTTCCTAAAAATTCTAAACCAACTCTATTAGATGTAATTCTTACCAGTAGTAATAACAAATGTAAAAAAGTCTGTAACTTTGGAACTGGGGTAAGCGATGTCCACAACTTTATTAGTGCTCAATTTGACTGTAAAATCCCTGAAGTGAAATCTAAGAAAAGACTGTGTAGAAGTTTTAAAAACTTTAATTCTGAAGATTTTTTGATAGACTTACAGAATCAAAACTTTGACCTTGACGTAGAATCAAATGATATAAATAAGTGTTACAACCATTTTCAGAACTGCTTTACTGAAGTAATAAATAAACATGCCCCTTTTAAAGAAAGAAAAATTTTATCAAAACAAATTCCATATATGAATAAAGAACTTCGAAGCGCGGCATATAAGAAAAAGATGTTATTTAATAAATTTCAAAAGCTAAATAATAGTAGAAACTGGGAAGCATACAAAAAACAGAGAAATTTGGTAACTAGACTAAAAAAAAGATCGATAAATAAATATTTTTTAGAAAGATGTACTGGTGGACCAAAATCGAAAGATTTCTGGCCCACTCTTAAACCATTTTTGACAAACAAAGGATGTTTTACCCAAAAGATACAATTTTATGTGAAGATAATGTCTTAATAACTAAACAAGACCACGTGTGTGAAATTTTTAATGAATATTTTGTAAATGTTGCAAAAAATATAGGAAACTCTGGTATACCGGTAGATGATGATCACCCAAGTATTCAAGCTATACAATCAAATCACCCCGAATTAGGTAAACAAAATTTCTCCTTTTCACAAGTAAACGATGACTTTATCCGTAAACAAATAAATAAGATTAATATCAGAAAGGCCACTGGAAATGATGGAATATCTCCTAAATTTTTACATTTGGCCAAACCGATCATTGCTAAACCTCTGACCAAACTAGTAAATCTATCCTTATCATCATCTACCTTCCCAGACCGTCTTAAGGAAGCTCAGGTGGCACCCATACATAAAAAACATAGTGTCCTGGAAAAAGGCAATTATAGGCCGGTAAGTGTCCTTCCAGCCATCTCAAAAATTTTTGAAAACGCCATTCAATGTCAGTTAACTGCATACTTTGACAACATCTTCAATCCGTTTTTGGCCGCTTTTCGAGCAAATTTTGGTTGTCAGTCCACCCTTCTGAGAGTGATTGAAGATTGGAAAATTTCTTTAGATAAAAACCACTATTTAGCTGCTATCCTAATGGACCTATCAAAGGCCTTTGATTGCCTTCCCCATGATCTATTATTATTAAAGCTCAAGTCTTATGGTATGTCAGAAAATGCGTTAAAATTGTTAAAATGTTACTTAAGTAATAGAAAACAGTGTGTTAAAGTAGGACAAGATCTGAGTTGCATGCTAGACATATTTAAAGGAGTGCCCCAAGGATCCATACTAGGGCCTTTATTATTTAATATCTTTATCAATGATATATTTTTCTTTGTTTACCATTGCAAATTATATAACTATGCAGATGATAACACATTATCAAAGTCTGATAAATCATTAGAAACTGTAATCAGATCTTTGCAGGAAGATAGTAAATCTTTAATAACCTGGTTCACAAACAATAAAATGCAGGCAAATCCTGATAAATTTCAAGCGATTGCCATCGGAAATAAAACTCATGATATAAATGTGGTCTTTAATCTCGAAAATGTTTTAATAAACTGTGAAGATGAGGTTAAACTGCTGGGTGTCACCTTAGATTTCAAATTAAGTTTTCATTCTCATATAACAAACATTTGTAAAAAGGCTGCAAGGCAACTAAACGTCCTTAAGCGGATAGGAAATTATTTGAGTCGGCTGGGAAAATTGACTATCTATCATTCTTTCATTATATCCAATTTCAGTTACTGTCCGCTTACCTGGCATTTTTGCTCAGAACAAAACACGCGCAAAATTGAAAAAAAATCCAAGAAAGAGCCCTACGTTTTGTGTATAACGATTCAGTAAGCCCCTATGATGACCTTTTAGAACGATCAAAATTGCCCTCTCTAAAAACAAGACGCATGAGATCAATTGCCTTGGAGACCTTTAAAATTGTAAATAAAAAAAACCCTATATTTTTACAAGATTTGATTGCTATAAAAGATAACTCTTATAACTTTAGGTATTCAAATACAGCAGATCTCCCAAGACCAAGAACCACTAGGTATGGGAAGAACTCATTCAGGTATGAAGCCGCCAGACTTTGGAATACACTACCAAATGAGGCACGAAATTTGTCCTCTTTTGAACAATTTAAAAATTATATTTCAAGCTGGTGCGGGGGGCAAAAATGTTTCTGCACTGCATGTAGAGCACAGTCTGTCTGACTTCAACCTGTATGATGTCTACAAATGTTATTTTTGTGCTACAGATTATTAATTCTTAAGCCTGCTTTTGTTATCATGCTTTTGTAAATGTGTCTTGCCTCTTATCTTATGTCTTTCTGAGCCCTGCCTTTTAAATATATTTTTAATATAAAAGCTTTTAGTGTACGCATCTTATGGTGCCTCTGTCAGTCATGGTAGTTTAGTGCTTGTATTTTGTTTGTAATTTGTGCATATGCATTTTTTAAATCTTAAATCAGCCTTTATAATATATATGTTTTTTTTTCTTAAGTGCATGCATGATGAATCTTATGGTGCCTCATTCAGTCTTAGATTTTAGTGCTTGTATATGTTGAAACCTGTGTATTATTTTTTAGTGTTTGTATATGTTTGTAACCTGTGCTTACTCAAACTATCCAAATCTTACTTATGTCTTAAAATGCATGTAATGTATGCTGGATTTTCCCTTAAGGCCATCCTGTTTTACTAGTGTGTAAAATGTGTGTAAATTTATGATGTCATTTTGTTGATGTTTTTTTATGATATGTTTTGTTGCTCAAATATGAAGTCGGTTAAAGAGCTCAAAAGAGCTCGTGTTATTTGTTGCTACTGTATATATATGCCCGACTATAAATAAAATTTACTTACTTACTTACTTACTTACCCCTTGTGCGAGACAATTTGACATGTTTATGGCATGCCGCCTTCAAAATCAATAGCCGCCGACATAATCATAACATGATGTCAGTAGTTGATTAGACACGCTAATCCGGAAACGAGACTCAATTAAGTCGTGGAGAGAACACTGCGACTGGCTGTTAGTTCAAGTCGTTTAGTGTTTAACGCGAGGAATAATGACTTGACACTTTTAGTCAAAGAAACTTGATTGTTTTATAAATTATTTTCAAAAATATCATGACGCTGATGTATTATTACTAATTCAAAGAGAAAATATATTTTTCAAAAAAGAATTTTCTGATAAAAAAGATAGTTGTAGGTACATATGTTATTACAGCGAGCAATCATTTTTCCCGTAGAGCAGTCACGTGGCTGGACAGGGGAGGTAACCAAATAAATTCATCGAATTATTGGAAAGGCGTATATTTCTACCGGCTATCGCAGCTGACACATAAAGACTTCAACCTCTCTTTGATCTCGTTAATATCAAAATTTTATATCTGTAATACACTATTTCAACTATACGTTCAATGCGGTAAACCCTCAGGTTCTCCTTTCCGTTTCTAAACCGATAATGTTATAAACGTAACGATATCTCTTTCTCTCTACTATAAGGCTGTATGCAAAGTGCACAAGCCGTGTTTTTCTGCTTGGACCGTGATCCGGATTTTTTCCACATTGCGAATGACCCGAAACGACAACAACAACACACACAAAAAGGCAAGCTGGGCGCCATGTGGATTTTGTAAACATACCGGGAAGTTCATTTGTTTAAAAAGAGGTAACTAAATTGATATCGATATAGATTCTTTTGGTAAATCAGTTTTACTTTTAGCTTTTATCCAAATGATTAATTATAAGTTGCGAAATACTTTGTCCCACTGGGCCACTAATCAAGAAATCTGTTTTTGGCGGGAGTGGTTGTTTACCATATCTGTTTACTAAGTTACTGTTTGATTTGCCGACTACCAGTTTACTTTTAGACAGGTGTATCAGTAAATCTATAGGCAAAGGTTGATAAAAAATAACACTTGACAAATTCATTAATCCATATCTGTAGACAGATCTATTACATGAATGAGGCAATCAAGAAAAATGATGCAACCATGCTTGGATGCCTAATTAATTACATTTGTAAAGTAATTAGGTGTAATCTGTAATTTAGCATTTTCTTATTTATTAAATTGTAATTTTATTAATTACACCATTACACAGAACATTTAATATAACCAATAACATTGATTTACTTTCAATTACATAAAGCTGTTACATGATGAAGCTTTGATTTAAATAGAAATAATGATAATAATCTTCACATTATGTAAAAAAAAAAGAGGAACAATTATCTTTAATTAATATTGCTCTTGTAAGTCATTGGAACTAGTTTATCCAGTTCAGTAAAAATGTAAAAGATTTTGATATAAATAATCTTTATTCATGCATTTCAATAATAAGTCCTGATGATGTACTAAAAATAATGTAAACTATTTTAACTAAAATAAAATTACACAAACTGCACACCCAGATCTGATTAGTCTGAACTTGTTAACTTAATTCTGCTTTAATTATAATTTTATTAGGTTCAGTTGTATTCTTCCTTTTTCAGAATAACATTCAATTTAGACTAATAAGGGAATTGTCTGTAGACCTTCTTAGTTTTAATCATGAACATTAATGGTCACTTAATTGGTTTGTCTAAGACTTCTGATAACAGGGTATTAGGGGAAAACAACAGACAATGGTTTAAATCAACACCATAACCTCTTATTAATCCCCTAGGGATGTTTATCACCAATAATTGACAGTACACTACAGAGATTCCAGTGTTAGTGATGTGATTATAATGATAACACTATAGTTTTTATTCTAACGTTAGTGAATAGTGATGTGATTATAATGATAACACTGCAGTTTTGATTTCAATGTTAGTGATGTGATTATAATAATAACACTGTAGTTTCTATTAAATCAGTAAGTCTACCAGTTTGCTTTTCATCCTTATATAACAGAGGCCTATAAAAGGCCTCTTCCCAATCCCAAAATATAGTATTTTTTCCCAACTGCGGCAGAAATTCTTCCCAAAATGCTAGGTTAGATGTCCAAAAATTTTTAAAACTCCTCAGAGGGGTGTTTGAAAATTGAAGTATGAAAAATATTGTGCTTAAAAATTAGATTTAAGTTAAAAATATCTATTACTATTCAATTTTATGAACTAGAACCCATCTTTCAATTAATTTTGTTTTCCCAAAATAAACAATTATCGCTCTTAAATTTCCTTATTGGAAAGGCCAGGGCCTGTTCCCAATTTACTGATGAAAAGCCCTGGAAACATACAATTTTGTTAAACAGATCATAAAGATTGTCCAGTTATGTAAGTGAAGACTTGCTGTCCAGTACAGTGCTGATTTTCACCATTTTGGGAATATGACAAGGCTATACCCCTGGAATTGGAAATTTTCACATTATTTTGTCAGAAATTGGAAATTTTTGTCCATTATTGGCAAATTAAAAGTTTTAAAAATATTTAATATTATCAATAATTTCTGTATTTAAGAAACACATATTGCCTGATTAACTGACAAAATATAATTATTATTATTGAAATTATAATGAGATGATACAGGTAACACAGCTTTTTTCATCGAGACATTTTTATATTGATTCATTTGGGATTTTTCTTTTCTAATCAGGGGAAAAGGTATATATGTTTTGCAATTGGAAACATGACTGAATATCGGCTATAAAAGCGACAAAAAACTCTAGAAGGGATAGTTCCAAGGTCTATTAAAATAGCTCATGGCCTAAAGATCATAAATGTGAGAAGGGAGACCAGTCTCAGATCTCAAGCTGCTAATTGGCTGAAATTTAGCTCAGTTTAGAACTGTCCAATTAGATGCTTGAGATTTGAGACTAATTTTAATTTCATGGTCTGAGAAACAGCTCTCAAGCTTGCCATTGGTCAGAGTCCATTCTTAAAATATGTTTTATTTAAACCAATCAGATTTCAGCATTTTGAGCATTTTGTTTGTAATGTTGAAGCTAGGTTTCAGGCTTAGGAAAATTGTAGTATATAAGTGTATAAAGCAGTGATCTTGTTAGATAGATGCAGATTCTTGCTTTTTTGTGCCAAGCAAATTTGAATTTTTCCACTTTTGACCACCTGATTCTGAGCTTGTGGTCATTTTGAATGATGCAGAAGAATTTAGGAAAAGTAGTTAAATTTTGCAAGAATAAAGATAAATGTTTGTGTCTACTGCATTTAAAACGTGAAGTGAATTTTGGGAAAAAGGCCCCTGGCCAAATTGGGAATTTTTTGTGAGGTACAGTAAATAGTCATATTTGATGAAAAAATGTTGACAAATCAAACCATTTAGGAATTTAAACATTTATTATTCTGCTTTATAAATACATGTAACTTGTCTTGCAATTCTGTGAAAGTATTACAGAGCTCTTCCAGTTTGTAGTTTTCAAAGATCACCTATCAAAACTCAAAAGTAAACATATGATTCATTTAAATTCAAAAGTCTCTTATTATATGTTTCATTTTTTTTCTTGATATTGGAAATTTTTTTCTTGAAATTGGGAAAAATGATCACTATTTGGCATTGGGAATGGGGCCCGTATTCGGGCCCTGGAGACCGGCTGAAAAAGCCCTGTGAAGTAAGTACTTACATGAAGCTTGAAAATATATTAAAATGAAGTTAAAGCACTTTTCTAAGTAGTTAAATTGTAAGTTCATAAACTCAAGATATGATTCGCTGATTATGACCCCTTGAAAATTGAATAGGGTTCAGATGACCCCTGTTTTTAAAAAGCTATTGAAATCCCTGTGTTACATTCTGCATTAACAGTTTACTCCATGGCATATGGTTTATATTGAATCTGCAACCAGTGTACATGTGTATATCCAGATCAGTCTGCTCATTCGATTCATGATAATGCTCTCAACTCTGCTGGCTTATGGTCAGTTGTAATCTGATTAATCTAAAAACTGTGCAGGCTAATCTGGATGGCATTTGCTAAAATATGGAGTGGAGTTTGGAGTGGAGTCTGGAGTGCAGTTTGGAGTCAGATTTTGGAGTGACTTTGGAGTCAGATTTTGGAGTAAAACATTGGAGTCAAATTTTGGAGTCGAAAATTGGAGTCAAATTTTAAATATTTGTAATTACAAGATTTCAAGAGTCATTGTTGATTCCATTACTTATATTAGGTTGTCGGAAAAAAGAAAGTGTATAATTAATAATAAATTTTTGCAGAATGTTTATGTTTTTAAAGATTTCGATCTAGACTGTAAATTTTTGGTAAAAGAAAATAAATTTTTATTTTTTATGAAAACAAAAATGTATAAAATGGCTTTCTCGCGGAATCTTAAGGCACTGTCTTGGAATTAATATTTTTTCCGAAAATATCTTTTATTAAATTTACAGCCTTCAAGCACATATTATAATTTTATTTCACAATCAAGTAGGTGCCCCAAAACATTAATTCACAAGTAAATGTAAACAAGAACATTACTACAGAACATTAAAAATAGTTTGATACTCCTGAATGGTGGTAGTACTGATTAACTTGTCTCGAGTTCTCTACAAATAACTTGTTTTAAATCAGTTCAAAGTCTCAAGAGCCAGTTTTCTATACAAAAATTATTTCCAAGGTGACTCCAAAATTCAACTCAAAATTTGACTCCAAAATCTCACTCCAATTTTCGACTCCAAAGTCACTCCAAAATCTGACTCCAAACTTCACTCCAGGCTCCACTCCAACACTCCACTCCAACACTCCACCCACATTTTAGCAAATGCCGATCTGGGTATACATGTCCACTGATTGCGAATGAGATAAAAAAGGAGAAAG
The DNA here is from genome assembly GCA_038501625.1 of Corbicula japonica. Lineage (NCBI taxonomy): Eukaryota > Metazoa > Mollusca > Bivalvia > Venerida > Cyrenidae > Corbicula > Corbicula japonica. Next base: position 6,028,492 of record JAZAYU010000019.1, read on the forward strand.
AGTTACTATACCCCTTCAAATGTAAGATTCGATCTTTACTGTTGAAACCCTTACATTTACACCACAGCGGACTTGAAACTTCAAACATTTGTTCAGCATCAAGTGTTTAGTATGATACAATTTTCCTGTGGTTATTTGTAGTGTGTGGTCAAGATCTCTTCTACAGATTCAAGATATATTTTGTGTGATAGGGCCATGTTTTGTTTGGTGGGGGTTCGGAGGCAAGCAAGTTCTATTTCTATAGTTCTTAACCCAGTACTCCATATTATACACATTTACCACTCTTGCCAACAGTGTAGATCCAGATCAGCTGACACATATTCTGATCTGGATCTCCATTGTTTGCTTCTTCGGCGAAATAGCCATATGTATCCAATAGTGAACTGTGTTGATTTTGATCAGGCATCAATTTTAAAATATTGTGACAAGAGTTTTTTTGTGGGTACAACAATTATATTATGGATTATTCTAGCGCGGAATAGAAGGGTGCCCCACCCTGCCCCTTTTAAACTCCACCCTCTTGCCCGAACAAAGCAAGCAGACTGTGCCCTCCTGCCTTAATAATGCCCATCTTTAATAGTTGTCAATCACTTTAATGATTGTCATATGCCGCTCTGACACCTTTCCGCTAACTGCATCCAGCTTACATGTAGCGTGATTAAACTGATTGGGAATAAACACAAAATCATGTTAAAGAAATTTGCCATGACTATGAACAGTCAGCACCCTGCCCCTTTTTTTGTGCCCCTTTTTTTGTGCCACCCTGCCCCTTTTTGAGGTCTAGAATAATCCCTATATATGTTGGAGTGGCAGAGTTCTTCAAGTTAAACTCGAGAAAAAGAGTTTTTTACATCTTGTGGAAAAAACTTCCTGTATGATTTTGAAGATCTTGACTATTTAACATTGAAGATATCATCATCAAGTGACACAGTTTTCATGTCAGATTTATCACTATCTTCATTGTTTGTTTTTGTTATATTATGAAAAAACAATGTGATAAACTATTTTAATTTTTGATTGATATGATTAAATTTCATTAGCAAACCAGTAGTTTCAATGTGTCTCCAAATTTCCTAGGCTATAAATTCTTCTTGCAAAATCACTTTACGGTGTTTGTCCACAGGTCTAAAATAAAACTTGATTCTTAAATCTCGTCCAGTATTTCATTCCATATAATACCGAATGGTTCCCATAAATATCAGTGATTTCAAAAAGAGTTTTGACCAAATGATTCAGCTATTTAACCCTTTCCCCCATTTATACGCATTTTTACGCATGTGCCATCAATGTAGGTCGAGATCAGCCGGCACATCTGATCTGTACCGGTTGCATTTTGGTTAGAAATAACCTAATGAATCAAAAAGTGAACAGTTTAGATCCTGATCAGATGGCAGATGGCTGATCTGGATCTAAACTATTCGCCCATGCAATAAATATTTATCTGTGGGGGAAAGGGTTAATGTGTTAGTGGAAAATAACCTTTTTTTATTTTGACCAAAACCTGACTTCTACCTCTTTTTAATCCCTATTAGGCCATAGAAAAAAAAAAATTTTAGATTCTCATCCCCGCCCACCCCTGTCCAAAACCACCCTCCCCCAAAAAGTTTATTGGCCAAAAAATCGGAACATATTCTGTTTCGGACAGATCAGGTTTTAGAACATCCCGGATGTATAAAATGTTCATCATTTCAAAGCTTATCGAATGTGATAGTGTCACTATTAAAGACTGGTATGGCTTTTCAATCAAGAATAAGCACCAACCTGCTTCTTTGGTAAGTTGTTATCCTGATTTTTTTGAAGAAATTGAAAAGATGGACGAATATTCTACACCAAAGGTTCTGGTTACTATAAATGCCATTGTCTCAAAATTATAAGTTAGTTTTTACTTCTGTTCTCAGGTATTTCGTTAATAAAAAATAAAAATTAAAAAGTGTCCACCCGCCCCTTTTTTTCCCAAAATCCGGATGAGAATCTAATATTTATTTTCTCTGGCCTTAATGAAATGCCTGAATATAGACTTGAATGTTAATTAACAGAAATGTTTAATAAACCAGTTGACTGTTCACTGTAGTGACCTCACATGCTGACTTGTTGACATCTGGTGTTGTATACTGTAATTGCATTGTTGTTGCTTCATCATGATCCAAGCTGTCAACAGAATTGGCCGATAATCAATAGTTCTCCAAACACCAGTCTGTGATCAGCATTCGTAACCAAAATGGCTGATGTAATGTCGGGAATAAAACACCCATAGGTAATGTAATCACTGATGACATTTGTTTTTATGTGCATATACTTGTCAAAAAGCTGTACAGAGTAAAATGAATGCATGTTTGTTGTAGAATTAATTAGATACAGGTTGGATTTAGAGTGAGGCAATTTCTGTATCTAGTAAACCATATTTTTGCTATTTTCCATGTGACTCCAGCCATGAATAGAGGGTTGTAGAGATCTATATATTATTGATAAGTATCAGATAAAGGCAGGTTTGTTTGTATATTAACTTGAAAGCAAATGCTCCATTGATAAATCTGTGCCCAAGATAATAGAACTAAATCTGGAGGCTAGTCTCAAATCTCAAACAGCCAGTCGCCATTTCAGACAATCAGATGCTTGAGATTTAAGACTGGTCTCCAATCTCAATTTTATGATCTTGGGCCCTGACCTTTTTTCCAAAATAATTTTTGATAAATATAACTTGCTAACACATTTATTGACTATTATTTTCATACATGCATTTATTTAGGCCTCTGGTCCAATATTGGTCAATTAGTAGGCATATAATTTGATATCCAGTTAGCACATTACCTCTAACCTTAGACCTACATGTACTAGAGTGGCATTTATTATGTCCATTTCAATATTGGTCAGTTAGCAAACAATATTGGTCAGTAAGCAGGTCTGTTATATTCAGTTAGCACATAGCCTCTGACCTACATGTATACCATAGATTATCTGTTTATTTACATTGTAATACACCATGTCAGCATATACAGATTTTTGGTGTAACATTTGATAAGCCAGTGAGAGCATTAAAATGTTACTTGTGAATTAAAGCTCTGTAATAAATGCATGTGACATAGAAGCATTAATAAGGAAAGTTAAGGGCATTACAGGAGGTAGTTTTATCCAGGAGGTCAGTTTTTCTTTATTCTTTATTCAGTAGATGGTGGGAGGGGGTGGGGGTGGGCTGATATAAATGCATGTGACATAGAAGCATTAATAAGGAAAGTTAAGGGCATTACAGGAGGTATATTCAGGAGGTAAGTTTTTGTTTATTCAGTTACTGGTGGGTGGGGGTGGGGTGGGCTTTTTACCTTTTACTCCATATATTCGCATTTTAAGTGCAACTAGTGTAGATCTAGATCAGCCAGCACATCCATGCCATCTGATCTTGATCTACACTGGTTGCTTCTTGGTCAGAAATAACTTAGTGAATCAAAAGCAAACAGTGTAGATCCTGATAAAACAGCACAGATGTGTCAGCTGATCTGGATCTACACTGTTTGCCCATGGGATAACAGCCAGTTGGAGTAAAGGGTAAATTAATGCATATGACAGAGGCATTAACAGGGAAGTTGGAGGGTTATACTGGAGGTATAATTCTGTTTTATCTAAGAGGTATTTTTTTTGTTTAATCAGTAATTGTTGAGAGAGGGTGGGGTGGCCTTTTAATAAATGCACATAACATAAAGGCATTAACAAGAAAAGTTAAGGGCAATTCTGGAATAAGATTCTATCTAGGTGGTAAGTTTTTGTGGAGGGGGTGGGGTTGGCCTTTTAACCCTTTCCTGGATATATACGCATTTTACGCATGTGCGACCAGTGTAGATCCAGATCAGCCGGCACATCCGTGCCGTCTGATCAGGATCTGCACTGGTCGCATTTTGGTCAGAAATAACCTAATGAATCAAAAAGCGAACAGTTTAGATCCTGATCAGACGGCACTGATGTGCCGGCTGATCTGGATCTAAACTGTTCACCCTAGCAATAAAAGTGTATCTGTACAGGAAAGGGTTAATAAAAACGTGACCTAAAAGTGTTAAATAAATAAGTCACTTTGCAAATCTTAACTTTTGTTCACACTGAAGACAAACTATGTGCATTAGTGTCTGTGACCTGGGTCATGTACTGGTCACCTAGTATCAAGTGGGGCAGTTCAGTTAAAACCAGCAATCCTCTGGTCAACACTTGGCCACTGGACAACATTTTGCTGCATATTTATAGTTTGAAATACATCAATGTCTTAGAAGTCTTTAACATTAATTGTTCTGCTGTGTAGTGGTTATAAATGACTTTTTGTGACAATATCAACTGAAGAAGGCCCATGGCTGAAAACATTTTGAAATGAAAGAGTTTAAGGTAGTCTCACTGTAATGCTTTCCCGCGCATAAATTTGCGACGTCTTCAAACATCGGCTCGCTTTCGGTGACTTCCGACGCTACTCGTCAGAGCCGATAGAGACATCGATTATTGTCGACTGTTAGTGACAGTTAACCGAGTATTCCCGACATTCGAGAAAAAAGCGCGGGAAATCATTACAGTTAGACTACCTTAAATAGATCATTAAAGAAAACCCAAACTTTTTACGAAAAGAAATCACACCATTTTCCCTAAAATAGCAGTGAAGGAAAGCCCTGCTGTGGTTGGCATTTGCTAAAATATGGAGTGGAGTGTTGGAGTGGAGTCTGGAGTGAAGTTTGGAGTCAGATTTTGGAGTGACTTTGGAGTCAAATTTTGGAGTTGAATTTTGAAGTCAAATTTTGGAATTGAATTTTGGAGTCACCTTGTAAAATTGTTGAAGTATATGATAAATTGAGCGTTAATTATTTTATCTGGTATGGAAGTTAGATAAGAGTTCTATGATCTTTGTACAGAGTCTGATAATAATTTTTGTATAGAAAACTGGATCTTGAGACTTTGAACTGATCTAAAACAAGTTATTTGTAGAGGACTCGAGACGAGTAAATCAATTCAGGAGTATCAAACAATTTTTAATGTTCTGTAGTAATTTTCTTGTTTACATTTACTTGTGAATTAATGTTTTGGGGCACCTACTTGATCGTGAAATAAAATTATAATATGTGCTTGAAGGCTGTAAATTTAATAAAAGATATTTTCAGAAAAAATATTAATTCCAAGACAGCGCCTTAAGATTCCACGAGAAAGCCATTTTTTACATTTTTGTTTTCATAAATAATAAAAATTTACTTTCTTGTACCAAATATTTACAGTCTAGATCGAAATCTTATAACACACAAACATTCTGCAAAAATTTATTATTAATTATACACTTTCTTTTTTCTGCCAACCTAATGAAAGTAGTGGAATCAGCAATGACTTGAAATCTTGTAATTACAAATATTTAAAATTTGACTCCAATTTTCAACTCCAAAATTTGACTCCAATTTTTTACTCCAAAGTCACTCCAAAATCTGACTCCAAACTGCACTCCAGACTCCACTCCACAACTCCACTCCAACACTCCACTCCATATTTAGCAAATGCCGCTCTGGTTTCATTGTAACCATATTTGGTCTATTATGGTGGAATCCGTTTCATTTTCAATAGGTTGTTTTGCAGTGCTCAAAGTGAAACCCCCTTCATTCTATAGATGCCCTTTTAATTCTTAGACGACCAGTGTAGATCCAGATTAGCCAGCACAAAATACCGTCACATTCATGCCATCTGATCATGATCAACACTGTTCGCTCTTAGATTCATAAGGTTATTTCTGATCAAGATGCGACCGGTGTAGATCCAGATCAGATGGTAGATACGTGCCGGCTGATCTTTTTCTACACTTGTGATACACGCATAAAGTGTATATTAAGTAAAGCCATAACCACAATATCATTAACCCCTTCCTGTACAGATCCACCTTTATTGCTAGGGATCAGGATCTAAACTGTTCGCTTTTTGATTCATTAGGTTTTTTCTGACCAAAATGCAACCAGTGCAGATCCTGATCAGACGGCACGGATGTGCCGGCTGATCTGGATCTACACTGGTCGCACATGCGTAAAAAGGCGTATATATCCAGGAAAGGGTTAATGAACTGCATGAAAACTGTATTCCTTATATTAAATCGGCCATCTGGATTGAATACTTGTACAGTGCACTTGATGACATTTTCACCATCCAGAGTATTTTTGTCAACCATAAATATTAAGCTGCTTGGAATAGCGTTATATCAGTGCCAAAACAGTATAAGCCATTCTTTATTTGGTAATTACACTATTTGTGCACTTCAGTGTTATAATGACCTTCATGTTTAATGTTGCAGGGTGAGGTGCGAGCATGTGACTTAGTACTGTACATGTCTCAGTGCCAAAACGGTATATCTTATTCTTGTTTAAATGGTTATTGCTCCATTTTTGCACTTGGGTGATTATAAATGGTCTTAATGTTGCAGGGTGAGTTGAGAGCATGTGACTTGGTTTTGTACATGTACATTATATAAGAGTACCAAATCACGAGACTAATATTTTATTGTTCAGTTGCTTCATGGTATGAATTCTCTAACATGTATACAGTTTGTATAGTTTCTCTTCTCAGACTCTTTTGCCTTTATGATTACCCTGTTACACTTCACCCCTCCTTGTAAAATGATTGTCTTCAATCTTAAGGTGATGAAAGCGAACAGTAGATCCTAAACAGATGTCATGGATGTACCAGCTAATCTGGATCTACATTGTTAACTTAACCTTTGCAAATGATGGTGTATCTACAGGGCTTTTTTACCTTCTAAAGCAGAACCGTTTATGGGCGCCATCCCCTCAGAAAATTTCTTTTAAATCATGCAGTTTTCCCTGAAAAGTAACTTTACATCAGATTTTTTCATTCCCCTTTATCCTCAAAATTATAAGGCATTGGCCCCTTCCCCAAGCAGTGAAACAAAGCCCTGATCTATGGAGAAAAGGGTTATTTAGCATTTGCATGAACAGGCTATTAAAATAGATTGTTTAGTCTGACATTGTAACAACTAACTGAAATAACTTATCTTGACATAACAGAGTTGACAAAATATCTATCAAAATGCAAATATCTTAATAGGAAACCAGAAATAAATTGCTGATAAGGTGTGCGACTTTTCCTGTATTTACTTTAGACTGGACTATTTTCTGCCCAAGTGTCAAAGTAATTTATGTAGCAGAAGTAACAAGCCTGCAGCATTCTGTTCAGACCACTGTAGCAAAACCACTGTAGCGCAACCTCCAGATCTCTATTTCACAATCCCACTCTTATTGTTGAATCACAGATTCTAAAGTCAATGTTTTATGTTGTCATTTCATTTCTTTGACAATTACATCTTACAGGTAGATGTGCAGGATTGATGAATGGAACAGATTTGTGAAAAGGGTTATTAATCAGTTGAATATCATTATTTGAAGCTCAAATATTGATTTACACCCGAAATATTTCAAACCAATATTTTATAAAAAAGATATATAAATGGTGTTTCCTATCCTATGCGACTTGCATAGGTTAGCTATTTTTGTATTTCCCGCGTAAAGCCGTGGTGGTTTTGGGGATTGTCACATGATCACTTCAACCAAAATACGCATTTGGTGTACCTTGCCGACTATCGACGTTGACATTTGTTTCAAAATGCCTGGGCCACCATGAATAGTAAGCTGAATGACCATGTGTCATTCCCATGACTGCTAAATGTATTTTGTATAAATGTGGAATGTATTTTTGTATAGGGATTTCTTAAGCGGATTGTTTTCAGGTCCAGTAAAATGGTAAAATAAACCGAAAACTTCCTCCTGGAGGGTTTGAAATGTAGAGTTTAATGAAAAGTACACGTAAGTGTTACATAGATCGATCTGTTTACGATTTTACCGAGTACACCTGCTCGACCCTGCACATCTTCCTTTTACTGGTATTTGTTTATTTTTTAGATAGCAAAGCCAGTCAGCTGCGAACGGATATCCTTGTTTCCATAGCAACCACTTGACTTAGCAACATCACCATGACAACAAAACATGATCATGACATCAACACGAACTACAGCGTCAATAACCCTCGGAACAACCCCAGTAACGGGCTGGATGACAGTAGCGTACAACTTCTGTCATATACACCGAAACCTAAAAACGTCTCTCCCGCCGTCACAAAGAGAAATGGAAATATAAGTTCTGGTAAAGACATTTTTTAACCGAATCAGTTTCAAAAGAGCTTGTAATAATAAGCGTTTCTTTTTTGTTTACTTTGCATTTTTTAATCTGTTACTCTGATAAAACTGATATCTCATTTGTACTGAGTGTAGATCCAGATCAGCTTGTGATCTGGCATTCTGATCAGGATCTGCACTGACAGGTAAAAAATAACCAATTGCATCTAAAACCTTACAGTGAAAATCCTGTTTGGATTACCATGTACAGGCTGATCTGGATCTACACTGGTCACACATAGATTGTAACTTTTGTTGCTGAGCTTAGCTTTGACACTAAGTCAACAGATTTCAATACAGTCAGATCAAAATTTCTGAAGGTCCATGTTAATGGTCTTTAGATAAATCATTTCCTGTAAGCCTTGTAAAATACTTAGTTTCCTTAGTTTTGCATTACATTAGACAAATTTTATGAACAGTTGGTTCATATTTTGCACTTTTTCAAAAAAAATAATGTTGAATTACAGCACTCTGTCATAAAAGCCACAAATTTAACATTTAAAGGAAGAAAAATAATAATAAAAAGACACAGTAACTTAAAAAAATGATATTCAATCATGTGAGCCATAAATACAGTTCAAAGAATATTCCAATATAAATCATATATAAAATATAATTAATATAAAATCCAAAGCTTAGGAAATGCTCGTTTTATTCCAACTTTAGCAAAACATCCATTGGAAACCATCTCAAAAATACAAAAGCAATTAACAGTGATAATTATTTTGATATCTCCTTGGAATTTGATTCTCACTCTGATGACCTGAGCTATTTTCTCTCTGCCATTTATGGTTCTCAGTTTTTCTAAATTTTAATATTGCCACAAGGTGGGAAAAACTGAATTTTGAATCAGGCATCACCTTGGTGCAAAAGGGTATCACACCACATTTGATTGGTATGAATTTTCACTCATGTAATGTAATGTAAAGCACACTGGACAATGTGGCCAATGCTGTCATGCTGGACAATTTGGCCAATGCTGTCACACTGGACGATGGCCTATGCTGTCACACTGGACAGTGTGGTCAATGCTGTCACACTGGACAATGTGGCCTATGCTGTCACACTGGACAGTGTGGTCAATGCTGTCACACTGGACAATGTGGCCTATGCTGTCACACTGGACAGTGTGGTCAATGCTGTTACACTGGACAATGTGGCCTATGCTGTCACACTGGACAGTGTGGTCAATGCTGTCACACTGGACAATGTGGCCTATGCTGTCACACTGGACAGTGTGACCAATGCTGTCACACTGGACAATGTGGCCAATTCTGTCACATTGGCCAATGTGGCCAATGCTGTCACGCTGGACAACGTGGCCAAATCTGCCACACTAGACAATGTGGCCAATGCTTTCACGCTGGACAATGTGGCCAATGCTGTCATACTGGACAATGTGGCAAATGCTGTCACACTGGACAAATAGGGCAATGCTGTCACGCTGGAGAATGTGGCCAACACTGTTACACTGGACAATGTGGACAATGCTGTCACACTGGACAATGTGACAAATGATGGCACTTTAGACATTGTGACAAATTTTGTAACACTGGACAATTGGACATGCTGTCACACTGGACAATGTGACAAATGGTCTGCTTAATCCTTTAAATTATAGATCCATACCATCTGATCAGGATCTACACTGTTTGATTCTTTGTCAACTATATAACCTTAAGAATCAGAAAGCACAGTGCAGATCCTGATCAGGCAGCAGTGAATGATGTCTTATCTGGATCAATGCTGTATACAGTTGTATAACAGCCAAATATTACCGTCATTGTTTGAAAATAAGCCGCACTTTTTCTCCAGAATTTGGAAGTAAAAAGTTGGGGGTGCGGCTAATACACAGGTTTGGCTGCTTATACTTTTCATTAAGCCATTTTCATCTGTTCTATCACATTTGGGGGCGGTGCGGCTTATACATGAGTGTGGCTTATATTCGAACAATGACGGTACCAATTAAAAGGTTAACACTGGAAGGGTTATGACATTTTCCATATATACTGAACAAAAATAAAAAGTATCCACTGTTATGCTTATATTCTCATTAACATATTTTCATTTTCTCAGGAACGCTTTGAATGATGTTTTGTTAGTTAATCTCAGTTGTTTTCAAGTTAAATTGTTCATTAATAAAAACTTCCACATCAAGACCTGAGAAACTGCCAATCGAATAACAATTAATCATGGGTTACAAAACACTACATATTCAATTTAAAGGGAGGTAATTGGAAATGGTTGGAATTTCAAGCGTTGTTTATCGAGGACCAGTTGTGTTATTGGTGAATATTTTGTGTTTTTATTTATCCACAAGAGGCAGAGAGAGTGATTTAATTCAAATAAATGTGAATATTTCAAAGAATCGCTGACGTTTTACTGAAACCCTTATTATAACAAAGGGAAAGATAACTAAGTTGTGGCTGCAGATTTTCAAGAATACCTAAACCCTTTGCAGTGATAACAGAAAAGCAAATTTGTACACATAAAGAATTTTGAGTTTTCGTTTTCAAATTTTACAAAGTTTAAAATAGGAAAGTGGATACTTTTTATTTTTGTTGAGTATATATGTGCACTTTAAAGTAACTTTGGTGAAAATAAAACCATTATAATACCTTCAAAGAAATTTCAAAACATGTCTTCAGTGGCAATAGTGCACTTTGAAAGTTTGGCGCAATACAGATCTAACTGATATAGAATTAGGAAAGAGATAGTTAGTTTTGCACCAACTTCTTGACTTGAACGTCTGGCGATATTTAATCAGAATTAATTCTTAAATTTCTGAGGATTTCTTGCAGAACATTTGTATCAATTATTATGTAATTTTAACTAAAATTTACAATTGATGTCTAAGTTCTTGGGAAAAATATTTATTAGTTCATGAGATACGAAAATTTTTTTTAACTAAGAGTACATTATGTTGAATGGAAAGTTTCTGTGTGAAAAGTGCAAAACAATTAGATCGTGTCATATGCGTTCTTCAAACTCTTAGCCTTTGAAACAAACAGTATTTATCCTTTTTATAAAGCACTTGTATGTAGATGTGGTAAATTGTAGTCTTTTGATAACGAGATACTTGAATCATTCATAAAATAAAGAAGTTTTTCACCAACCTCAGGTGAAAGATCAACATCAGATTGAATACCAGCCTTAAAACTTCAGTCTTTTGGATCAGTGATAGATCACTTTGACACTTCTTTGAAACTTTAAATGACAGTTTCGCATCTGAATTCAATAGCAACTACATAAGCAAGTGTTATAACTCGTATAGGCTTCATCTGATATATTTACAAATAAACTAATAAATAAAAAACTAACAGTGTAGATCCTGATCAGATGGCATGGTTGTGCTGGCTAACCTGGATTTGAAGTGTTTGCCCACAAGCATAAAAGTTTATCTATGAAGGAAAGGGTCAAGTCTGCAGGGCTTTTTTTCACCATTTTGGGAATGTGACCCATACCCCTGGAATTGGGAAATTTATCGTCGTTTTGCCAGAAATTAGTAATTTTTTTAGCATCATTGGGGAATAAGAAGTGTTACTGTTATCTGCTGTTTTTTTAATCATTGCCATCCATATTTAATATTGTCAGTAATTCCTGGCTTAAAGAGCAAAAGATGCAGTGCTGATGCTGTTGTTTTTCATCAGAAATGTTTGTTTTGATTCAATTGGGAATTTTTCTTCTCAAATTGGGAAAAAAGTATATCTTTTGCCATTGGGAACATGACCGAATAACGGCTATAAAATCAATTGAAAAAAAGCCCTGAGTCCACTTTTCTTAGAAAACATTCAAGCTAGAGCTTCGAACTTCTCGTGAATGTTTGACGTCTTAATAACCACATCAGGTGCAAGTACGATATTCTGTTGACTTCATTTTATTATAGCTATTACACTTAGTAATTTAATGTCAAGCACCCACAGATGTGGATTTAACTCCGAGACTAGTGTTCCTGGCAGGAAAACAAAGTGTAAACTAACATAGAATGAAAAGGTTAACTTGGAAATGTGTGGGAAGTAGTTCAAATGAAGTACCAAATTACTGTTAGTCATTGGACAGTTACAAATAATTAAATAACTAATATTTTGTGTTCCAAAATTTAGGGATGAACAAAATACTGTTTCTGAAAGTGTCTCTTAACATAAAAACACTGAAAACTACCAGTCCAAAAAGTGTCCAAACATATAGGGATGCAAAAAATAATTAATTTTGTGAAAAATAATAGTGTCCCAATATTGACAGTGTCCCAAGACTTTAATTATGGTACTTCGCAAAGTACTTAACCTCTGTGAGGCTTTTCAACAAGAGGAAATCACTACTAGTGAAGTCGTGATTTCCTCTTGTTAAAATACGTCACTAATCATACTTTGGTCTCTGTCACTTAACCCTTTTCTATTTATAAAAGGGTTTTTAACACATTGTCAACGGTGTAGATCTAGATCTGCTGGCCTATCCATCTACAGTGTTTGCTTTTTGTTAAAAAATATCAATAGATCAAAAAGTGAACAGTGTAGGTTGTTATCAGATGGCATAGAATTCCCCAGGAATTTAAAAGATCCTTCAGTATTCTATAGACAAACTTGAGACTAGTAAAGTATGAGCAATACATGTCAAGCTAAAATTCTATAAATTCTGTTGCAGAATTTGGCAGTCCAGAGGAAAAGGAGAAATTTCTCAATTATAACAACTCTACCCCAGTGAAGCTTGATCCAGGGTTTGACTCCCTAGAAAGAACAACTGAGTTTAAAGCTACAGGGAAAAAGTCAGAAGAGGCCGAGCCTGCAGACAGGTGAGATTCATTGAAGAAAGGTTACAATTGCTGCTCTTTGTTGCTTAACCCTGAACTCACCATTGATCACATGGGTGACCAGTTTAGATCCAGTCAGCCATTGTGTCTGTGCGCCATCTGATCTGGATGTACCATGTTTGCCTCTTAACCCTTTCCTTGATAAATATGCAATTTTACGAATGTGCAACAAGTGTAGATCCAGATCAGCCGGCACATCCGTGCCGTCGGATCAGGATCTACACTGGTCGCATTTTGGTCAGAAATAACCTAATGAATCAAAAAGCGAACAGTTTAGATCCTGATCAGCCGGCACATCCGTGCCGGCTGATCTGGATCTAAACTGTTCACCCTAGCAATAAAGGTGTATCCATACAGGAAAGAATAAAAGAATAATTCTTTAAACTAAAAGCAGAGTTTAGATCTGGATTTGAGAGTATGAATGCACCGACTGATCTGGATTAACAAAATAAAAGCCATTCTCCGGAGAAAAGTGTTATAAAATGCTATGATGCTTGTCATTTAACTCTACTCAATTGATGCGGCTTATATCCCTGAGCTTATTCTGGAGTTTAAAATTTTTATATTGTTATTTATCATAGACGACTATGAAAATACATTAAAAATCCTGCTTCAGTGTGCTTTCCGCATTTACTTATGTAATCTAAGTTTACTGATGTGTATCTGTCATATTGTAGATATCGGATGGTGTTCTTCATCTTTCTGATCCACGGTGTTGGTATCCTCATGCCATGGAACATGTTCATCACAGCTAAATCTGTAAGTACCAGTGGTCCCAATAAAAGGGGTAGGTAGTAGGGATATCCTCGGGCATTATTGACCATATGACCTCAGTCTTCGCAAAAGGGATGAAAAACTGCCAGTCATCTGGTCTGGTGAAGACATTTTTTCTGCAAGACCGAAAAAAACCCACCTATATTCTTTGTAAAATTATCTTATTTCACTATATTTATGCTACACAACCTCTCTTAATTTGGAAATTTAGAACAGGACTTTGGTCATACTGAGAAAAAAAACTAAGTTTAAAAGTTTTAATTTATTTCTCTGTAAACACTAGGCGCTTGTTACGATCGTGGGGGTCTTATCGTTTTGTATTCTTTGGCCTTTACTTTTATTTCATTTTCAATCTGACTTAGTTTTTGTTTCTGGCCAGGGTTTGCATTTTTATAATATTTCAGGAATGACATTGTTACCGTTTTATTAACGTCCCAATTATTAGTTTCAATGACGTTAAAAGTGGTAAAAGAGAAACATTTCTTTTCTTTATCTCATAGTTTTCATGGTAGATAATCTGGGAACTTTGTAAACAGAAGTGACCATTCAGTTGTGTTTCAAGCAATTTGATTTGTTTATCTGACGCTGCACAACCAATCAAATTCATCGAGACATTGCACAGTTATTATGCCGGAAATACTGTTTGCACCGAGATTTTTCGAACCCAAAAAGCGGAAAAAATTGGCCGTCAGCCGGATCGAAGACTTCCCAAAACTGCTGGACTGTAGCAAGTTTTGCCGAACATGACCGGCGCTCTGGTGCCTTTCAAGATGACTGTGACCTGGCTAAGTGTAGCAGCTGCTTTTTTGTTTGTTTTGAGCCTAGAATGCCTTCTGCTTTCATTTAACCCCATTTGGAAAGCTAATGTATCTATGGAGTTAAGGGTTATGAAATTAATTAAAGACCTGCTGTATTGCAAGATATATTTGACTTTGTCCACTCCACTGATCTAGTCTTCTCTGGTTTCAGTATTTTGAGGACTACAAGTTGAACACCCCGACCAGCCAGGATGCTCCCTATCGCTCGGAGTTTATGTTCTACCTTGGTATTGTTTCCCAAGTCTCTAATGCAGTCATCAGCTGTATGAACACATTCTGTCAATTTGGAGGGTAGGTGGTCAATTAATGTACATTTAATGTTTTCTTGAATGTAATATTGATTGAAAATTCAGGCTTTTAAATGAAGTGATTAATCAGTTTTCACTATTTGTGATCCTCAAAACATATTTCATGATCATTTGTAAGTAATATTGTAAAAAGAAATAAAAGATCTTAGATTTCCCTCGAAATAATGCAATAATGCTCTATAATGCTGATCTTCGAAGGAATTATGGGAACACCGATGGCAGGTGGGTGGGCGGCGTCCACAGCAATGTTCCTTAATGATTTTAACAGTTGTTCTTCATGAAACTTAGGCAGAATGTGCATGGGCATAATATCTCAGCCAAGTTCGATAACTGGCATCGAAGGAATTATGGGAACACCGATGGCAGGTGGGTGGGCGGCGTCCACAGCAATGTTCCTTAATGATTTTAACAGTTGTTCTTCATGAAACTTAGGCAGAATGTGCATGGGCATAATATCTCAGCCAAGTTCGATAACTGGCCAAATCGCTTTAGCCACCAGAGTTATGGCCCTTACGAGGGCATATTTTGTGGCACTTTGCAACGCTTGTTTCATTCTACATTCTTATTTTTTTATTTTCAGTCAAGCTTCAACAAGAAGAATTGCGATATCGTTGTTTTTGATGGTGATCATCTTTATATTCACTGTGATTCTTGCCATGATTGATACTTCTGAAAGTAAGCACATTCACCAATTCTTGTTATGATCAAAATTTTTTGTTCTTACATGACCGCAAGACTCCCCATTGGCAATGTATGAAAGCAACAAGAACTGTGTTATATCACTGATTTTCTTATCTAACATGTCACATTTTTGATGTCATAAACCACTTGGCGAGGTGGTACTGCTATTTTCAAAGCTCTCTAAAGCATATTTATGTGAGAATTAAAATATTTTAATACACTTTGGTTTATGAAATAATAAAATTTAATAGCTTCTAATGATATATCACCGGTTTTTTTTACGGGATGTTGTTCAGATGCGTAGATAACAATCTACAGCTGAATCCTTAATTTAAGATGCGTAGATAAATAACACTCAGGGCTATGTCACTTGTGTTTATATCCTTCTGCATCTGACCATGGCCCTGTGAAAAATCCTGATATATATCACCAGAAGATATTTATTATTTCATAAATGTTTGTGTATTTTCCTTTGCCATCAACTTCCCTATTTCATAAATCCATATATACTGAGTGCCAATGAAAACGCAACACTTTATTTTTGGAATATTTTTGATGTGTGTAAAAGTTAAATAAATTGGCAAAGGTATAAATGTTTTAAAATCAAAAAGTAACCAATTGATACATTTATTGTGCACTGATTTTTTAAACTTTTTCTCCTACAGTAACCCCGTACAAACGCATTAAAGTTTCGTTTTGACATGAAGACATGCATAAATAACCTCAAAACAAGTCCATTAGTAAACCTTTACAAATGGCTACACAAATCCCATCTTCAGTTTTTAAGTTTTACTCTATACAAATGTGAAAATGCCAAGGCTTTTAGACAACCAGCGACATGATGTTTTAGGCATGATCCAAGGAGGTATGTCTCGAGGTAAAATCGCTCGTCGAATGCATTGTTGGGCGTCAACAAGTACTGGCTTGGCCCAACGACATCCCCTGTCAAAATTTAATTTGGTTTAGGGCCCATTGTTTTCTCTTTTAGAGCAAACCCATTCTTTTATCTGTGGACCTAATGCCGCTGAATCAGGGATGGCATTAATCTGAAAATACCGCATTGAAGGTTCCATGTTCACCGCCCTATGCGTTCCATTATTTAGGATGTATCAAAATTGTACTGTTTATTGGTGTAAATAGTAAGTTGAGCTCAACCCGAGGCTATGCGGCGTGGGAAGTAATATGCATTTTCATTAATGCCCATGAACAGGCGCAATCAAACCGAGCATGTAATATTTATACCCCCGCTTCGAAGAAGAGGGGGGTATACTGTTTTACCCTTGTCCGTTCGTCCGTCCGTGCGTCCGTCCGTAACAAAATTTCCGTCGCAGTTTTCTCAGCAACTATAACATGCAGCAGCCTGATATTTTGCATATTGCTTTATTATATAGTCCCATATGGTGTAAAGCAATTTCATGCTCCTTGCTCATCTACTTCCTGTTTGCCGCATATTTTTTGATTTTGTTACTAAAAAGGTGCATTACATCGACCAAAAGGCATGTTAATTTTCCGTCGCATTTTTCTAAGCAACTATAACATGCAGCAGCCTGATATTATGCATATTGCTTTATCCTATAGTCCCATATGGTGTAAAGCAATTTCATGCTCCTTGCTCATCTACTTCCTGTTTGCCGAATATTTTAGGTTTTGTTACTATTAAAGGTGCATTACATCAACCAAAAGGCATGTTAATTTTCCGTCACAGTTTTCTAAGCAACTATAACATTCAGCAGCCTGATATTATGCATAATGCTTTATCCTATAGTCCCATATGGTGTAAAGCGATTTTATGCTCCTTGCTCACCTACTTCCTGTTCACCAAATACTTAGATTTTTACACATAGTTGACATACATGCACAATTTCCGTCGCAGTTTTCTAAGCAACTATAACATGCAGCAGCCTGATATTTTGCATAATGCTTTATCCTATAGTCCCATATGGTGTAAAGCGATTTTATGCTCCTTGCTCATCTACTTCCTGTTTACTAAATACTTAGATTTGTGCACATAGTTGACATACATGCAAAATTTCCGTCGCAGTTTTCTAAGTAACTATAACATGAAGCAGCCTGATATTTTGCATAATGCTTTATCCTATAGTCCCATATGGTGTAAAGCGATTTTATGCTCCTTGCTCATCTACTTCCTGTTTACCGAATACTTACATTTGTGCTCATAGTTGACATACATGCACAATTTCCGTCACAGTTTTCTAAGCAACTATAACATGCAGCAGCCTGATATTTTGCATAATGCTTTATCCTATAGTTCCATATGGTGTAAAGCGATTTTATGCTCCTTGCTCATCTACTTCCTGTTATCGAATACTTAGATTTGTGCACATAGTTGACATACATGCACAATTTCCGTTGTAGTTTTCTTAGCAACTGAAACATGCAGCAGCCTGATATTTTGCATAATGCTTTATCATATATTCCCATATGGTGTAAATTTAATGCTCCTTGCTCACCTAACTTCCTGTTCACCGAATACATAGATTTTTATATATAGATGACATACATGCACAATTTGTGTAGCATTTTAAAAAGATGCGAACATTATTACTGTATACTCTGACAAAGCTGTATTGCGGGGGTATTAATCACCTTCAGTGATAGCTCTTGTTCATATGTGTTGTGTTTGGTGGCTTTCAAAGTTCCCTTTTCATCTATTTTTCATTTTAAAACACATCTGTTTTTGCGAATTTGTTAAACCTTTACACACATCGAAAATATTCCAAAAAGTAAAGTATTGCGTTTTCATTGACACTCAGTATATAATTAAGCCCAAAAATAATATATGTCCACATGCAGTACTATAATTATCAATATTGTCGTCAAATTGTAAAGAATTAACTAGAGTTTGAAAGATTTTTGTCAATTTTCTGAAGACACATTTCGCAAGACTCATCTTAAATTATTTGATATCTCTTTTCAGTGCCTTTGATATTCTTTATCTTGACTATGGTTTCTGCGTCATTGTTAAATTGTAAGTAATCCTTTCTTTACAATTTATGTTTTGCAAATTCATTTCACCCTTTACTCCATATATAAGCCTTTAATGGATGGGCGAACAATGTAGATCCAGATCAGCTGGCAAATCTGTGCCATCTGATCTGGATCTACACTGTTGGCTTTTAAATTCATTAGATCATGCAACTAGTGCAGATCCAGATCAGAAGGCACAGATGTGCCAGTTGATCTAGATCTATGCTGGTTGCACATTTCAGCCAATCAGATGCTTGAGATTTGAAACTTGTCTCCAGTTTCATGATCATGGGCCCAGTGTCTACAGTAGTAGAAAATTTGACATCACCTTTGTGCAAAAATGTTGCAAGTGCCATTGTTACAGGAAGTTTTAGCAATTTAGTACTAAGGGGAGAATATGTTTTGCTGAGCTCTTGAGGAATTAACACCTTTCTTTGATGAAATGTTTCTTGATACTTTCAGACATTTATTAAGTTTTGATAACCAAACAAAACTGGAAAAAGATGCCTAAAATACTGAAGAAATTGTTCAGAATTAGTTCATACAAGACACATGAAGTGCTAATTTCGAACAGTTATGAAAATTGCACTTTACATTTATACATACAAATTAATGTTGTACAAATAATTATAAAAACACTAACAACTCATAAAACTAAATTAATAGAAGTTGTTTATATTAAAACTGAACTCTTTCGGTCATACTACACCTTCCTTTTCATGGACAACAAGTGTAGATCAAGTTAACCCTTTTCTTCATATATACGCCTTTATTGCAAGGTCGAACAGTGTAGATCCAGATCAGCCTGCACATCCATGCCATCTGCACCGTTTGCTTTTTAATTATAAGTTTACTTCTGATCAAAATGTAAACAGTGTAGATCCTGATCAGACGGCATGGATGTGCTGGATGATCTGGATCTACACATGTTGTACACTTACACGCCTAAAATGGCATATTTATATGTAGTAAGGGATAAGGATGCATCTTTGAATCTATACAGTTTGTGTCTTGTTCAGAAAAAATAGCTAGCAGTGGGGATCCGGATCAGATTGAACAGATTTGAAGGCTTATCTAAATACCGTTATTGTCCGAATATAAGCCGCACTTTATTCCCAGATTTCGGAGGTAAAAAGTTGGGGTGCGGCTAATACACAGGTTTGGATGCTTACAAATACATTATAAGCCTTTTTGATCTGTTCCATCAGGTTTGGTGGCGGTGCGGCTTATACATAAGTGCGGCTTATATTCGAACAATGACGGTACTGTGGCACATGGGAGAAAAAATCATATCCATGGAGTAAAGGGTCATCTGAATGTTTTATCACATGTGTGACCATTGTAGATCTAGATCAACTGACACAGCTGTGCTGTCTGATCTGGATCTACATTGGTTGCCTCTTGGACAGAAATAACTCGATGAATCTCAAAGTTAACAGTGTACTGTAAAACGCTTTATTTCGCGAAGTCAAAATTTTGCGATTTTGTAAATGTTATTTATTCGCGTTTTAATGATTATACGACGTCATAAAATGTATTATATGTGGCGTTTGAAGTGATGAACAGTTCTATGTTAAGTTGCCTATTTTCAGATATACTTATATTCAGATATACGGAAACTGATCATATATTCGCGATATTTATGAATTCGCTATGTAAGCGATTCGCGAATATTAGCAAAAATAAAACCAACACGAATAAAACCAGTTCTACATTTGTTCCTGATAAGACATATCAGATGTTCCAGCTGATCTGGATCTGTTCATCATGAGATAAAAGCCGTATCCGATGGAGTCAAGGGTTAAGTTAATAAGTGCTTTGTTCACTGCCGTAGGAATGGGTCCATGCTATTAATTACAGGGAAAATAGCATTTTTCTCAAAAGGGGAACAAAAACCTGGTACATTGGAGATCCAATATAACGCGGTCCGTGGGGTCCAGACCCTCAAACCGCGTTATTGTCGGATCCGCGATATTGGAGGGAAAAAGGAACTTACGCTAATCATAAGTCCTTATATGGTGGATGTAATGTTACCCTGGATAAGCATTATAATACATGTACACAGTTATTTATTTTATCGGTATTTGTCTAAGTCTTCGGACACCAAAATTATTTAGCCAAAATAATTTTTTTCAGCCTCTTAAAAATTAGACACTGAAAACAACATTTCTACCAGTAATACGCAGAGCATCGTCACATTTAATAACACAGACTAATATGAACAACTGCTATGAACACCTGTTCAACACCTGTTTATTGACCATTGTGATCTAAAATTTCAGCGATGCTTGTGTATTTAACATCAAAGACGCCGACGTCAACTTGAAACAGTGCGCACCGCTCAAAAATCGATCGACTCTATTGTACAAAAGAATTTCAACCTGTCAATAAACTAGGATGATTTCATCTCTTAATCAGCTGATTGTTTGATTGACAGCGTATCTAGTACATGTATAATTATTGCTAATTTCTGATCAGGTTGTGTTTGTGTCTGCATAACAGGCCTTGCGCCGAATTGGCAGTTTGCAACTAATCTATTGCACCCCTATTTGCGAAGCCATCGCATTTTTTGTTGATTATAGACCAATAGGATGTTTATTTAACAACTATGGAGTTTATTGCTTGACAAAGGTAAGCAGAAGTTTAAAAGGAAGAAACGTCTGACAGGTGTTGACTTATTCTTGGCTTACATTTACGGACGTGTTGATTAATGTACATGTATCTAAATATTCGGATAATCTTTCTTTAAATAAAACTTCTTGTCTCTAAATATTCGTTCAGCCAGAAAATAATGTTGTCCATCCGAAGACTTAGACAAAATACGGGTATCATTTTATGGGAAAATGGGGTCCACGGATCGACCGCGTTATATTGGATTTCGCGATATACATGTAGCGGAGCTCCACTGTATAAAGTTACTTTTTGGGTAAAACTTTAAAAAAAGCCTCTAAACCGCCCCTACTAAAAAAGGAAAACGAGCCCTGATAATATCCTGTTGTGCTTATTATAGGTTGTGCAGGAGTCTACCAAAACAGTACGTTTGGACAGGCGGCCATTTTGCCCATGAAATACACTAACGCTATAGTTCTAGGAACGGTAAGTTAAATGAAGGATTCAGCTGTAGATTGTTATCTGTTATTCAAAATTTATGTTGTCCCTTTCATTAAAAATATTTGGAAAGATCATCGTTGCAATAACTAGAAAATTTTAAAAAATTCAATCCAGTTAACATTTCTGGGCTTTTTAGGCCCCCCACAGGAAGGCATATAGTAATCGCACTTTCTTTCCGTCAATATGTGAAGGAAGTAAAATCTTGTCCTTGCTAGAGGGATTTCCTTGATCTTCACTGGAGTGTATGTCACTCAGCTCAGTTATGCAATGTAAGAAGTTTCCAATCGAATTGAGTTTTGGCAGTGTTACTGGCTCTTGGTCATTGTTTTGTCGATCCTGCTTCATATTACATAATAGGTATTACCCTGCCCATCATGGTGTTCACCAGAATACTGTTAGATCATTTTATTTCGCGCGGGTTTAATTTTCGCGTGTAACGCATTTAAGGCAAGAGCTCGAATTTTCAACCCAATGAAATTTAACCATTTAAATTTGTTTCTTTATAGGAAAATACTGTTGCGCGATTTCATGCCCCATGAAAATTCGTCCCCGTGAAATTAAATGAATCTACAGTAAGTGGTAGTGCATGGTCCTACTCAGAAGTTAAAGTTCAGTTGAAGTTCCAATTCCAATTACTTTACCTCACAACTGTTACAGTTGTGGAAAATTTGTACTTGATGTTATAAAAAGAAATACATGTTATTTTGTTACAATAACATTAATTTAAGATACAATAACATTCACCTTAAGAAGAGTCAAATAAACTCGAAATACGTAGTGAAATATTGGAGTTTGTCTTCCTTTATTTGTTTATAAGTTATTTTGTTGAAGCAAATATAAGAAAGCGAGTAAAATTATTTTTAACCAACCATCTGAATTGCGGTTACATAACATGCGTCACAACATACAGTGGAAGACCAAAAATAGCATGATTGGGGATCTCATGTTTATTTCTTGCGCTACAATAACAATGTTGATGTGTTTTTTTCGAGATTGCAGATTTAATCAAATTACCAGGGATGTCTATTTGTGATTCTAAAGTACATTTCAAACTTAAAATTGAATAAAAAAAAGTTTTTCTGGTATGAAAGCATGGAAATAATTGGTTCCAAGATATAATAGTACCATTCCTGTGGCCCCAAATACTTTGGGGATGGGGGCATCCATCAGTCATTTTGGGGCTAAATTAGAGCCCTATTTCTCTTAAAAAATAGTATGTTCTTTCCTCATGATTTAGTAAATGTAAATAATGAATAGTGTAATTAAGATCATATTGTTAACATGTAATGAAATTGAACTTGCCATTTGATAATATAAACTTACTGATTTAAACTATTTGTTTGATATATGGGATACAAGAAACATGACATTGTGTGCTTTATATTTCTCCACTTTTTAATGTTACACCATTTGAATTTTTTCCTTCAAAAGAGATTAAAACCTTAAAGTAACCACTGGTATAGGAATGTTACGAGGGCATGCTAGCAACACCTGCTCTATAACCTTCATGAACTAAACTAGTGACTTTTACATTGTTCAGCATCTTTATCGGCAAACCTATCAATTAGGCAATAGAAAATTAATTCCTTCGAAAATCACTCCGCCCTAATTTTTTTTTTATTTTGAAAAAAAAATGCATACATCAAAATTTACATTACGATTGCGAATCGGTAGAGCGCAAAAACACAGTATGAAACATTTAAGTGCGAATCAGCAATTCATAGACAGCTAGACCCTTATTTATCTTTGCACCACACAAGTCTCATTAGAAACAGTGAAAATGATAAATATAAAATAAAACCCACCGCCCCGCCCCATTTTTTCCCAAAATTTGGATGAGAATCTAGGAATTAATTTTCTATTGCCTTAACAGTGGTATAGGAATGTTATTGCATGTTAGGCAGCACCTGCTCTACAACCTTAATGAACCAGTGACATTTAGATTGTTCAGCGTCTTTGTTGAAAACAACTATGATTATAGTACTTGTCTCTTACCAATGATTCCTTTACTGAGGTATTACTGTTAAATCACTTTATTTTGCACTGGTTTAATTTTAGCGTATTTCGTGCTACAGCAAGAGCGCGAAATTTAACCCCAGCGAAATTAAACCATTTAACAATGTTTCTTTATAATATTGGTAAATACTGTTGCGCGAATTCATGCCCCCGCGAATATGTTATTCACGGTTTTGCGCGAAAAATCACCCCCGCGAAATTAAATGATACTCCAGTTTGTGATTGAGGGGGTTTTAAAAGATATATTTAACCCTTTACTCCATATATATGCCTTTTAAAACCTGTGCGACCATTGTAGATCCAGATCTGATCAGGATCTGCACTTCAGTTAAATGGTACAGATCCTGATCAGACAGCATGGATATTCTAGGTGATCCAGACTTACACTGCACATGCATAAAACACATAATAATATATGAAGGAAAGTGTTAAGCTTTTACCAACAAATCGTATGTGAATGTGACAATGTGTACAAAATATCTTCCAAGAAAAACTGCGCAAAAAGTAATGTGATATTTGTGCACAGAAAGATATCTCTGACATTTCTGTTTTTTACATGAAATATATCAAACTTATATTACAGGCATGGAGGATATAGATTTAGAGGTGTCTGCTGAGATTTCAAACAAGAGTTTTTTACTAGTTTTTCTGATCGTTCAAATGTCGTGTACTTTATTTTAGCTCACCGAGCCAATGATATATCGTCACCTTTGTGCCAAAAAGTATAAGTTTGATCAAACAACAATATGCTTTTCTAAATGGATGAAACTTAAATAATAAAATTTCTGTGTGTTTTTTTTTTAAGAGGAACAAGAGTTCGAACATTCGAAAATAAAGAGTGAATTTTTTATAAAGTGTCAAATAAATTAGGTCAAATCAATGAAAAAAGCTTGTAAACACTGTAGTGGTCAAAACTTTCATCAGATTGTCATCAAACATGATCAGAATGTTTGTTTTTTTATGTTGTCTGAGATATATTTTTGACTGTGCCATCTTGGGTTCAAAATCTAGGTTACTTGGATAAATCCAAAAATTGGTAAACACAAAATCACATTTTTATACCCCCGCTTCGAAGAAGAGGGGGGTATACTGTTTTACCCTTGTCCGTGCGTGCGTGCGTGCATCCGTCCGTCCGTTACAAAATTTTTCGTCGGACTTTTCTCAGCAACTATAACATGCAGCAGCCTGATATTTTGCATGTTGCTTCATCCTATAGTCCCATATGGTGTAAAGCGATTTTATGCTCCTTGCTCATCTACTTCCTGTTTGCTGCATATTTTTAGATTTTGTTACTATAAAGGTGCATTACATAGACCAAAAGGCATGTTAATTTTCCGTCGCAGTTTTCTAAGCAACTATAACATGCAGCAGCCTGATATTTTGCATGTTGCTTTATCCTATAGTCCCATATGGTGTAAAGCAATTTCATGCTCCTTGCTCATCTACTTCCTGTTTGCTGAATATTTTTGGTTTTGTTACTAGAAAGGTGCATTACATCAACCAAAGGGCATGTTAATTTTCCGTCACAGTTTTCTAAGCAACTACAACATGTAGCATCCTGATATTTTGCATAATGCTTTATCCTATAGTCCCATATGGTGTAAAGCGATTTTATGCGCCTTGCTCACCTACTTCCTGTTTACCGAATACTTAGATTTTTACACATAGATGACAAACATGCACAATTTCTGTCGCAGTTTTCTAAGCAACCATAACATGCAGCTGCCTGATGTTTTGCATATTGCTTTATCCTATAGTCCCATATGGTGTAAAGTGATTTTATGCTCCTTGCTCATCAACTTCCTGTTTACCAAATATTTTGATTTTTACACATAAATGACTAACATGCACAATTTCCGTTGCAGTTTTCTATGCAAATACAACATGCAGCAGCCTGATATTTTGCATAATGCTTAATCCTATAGTCCCATATGGTGTAAAGCGATTTTATGCTCCTTGCTCACTTACTTCCTGTTTACCGAATACTTAGATTTGTACACATAGATGACAAACATGCACAATTTCCATCACAGTTTTCTAAGCAACTACAACTTGTAGCAGCCTGATGTTTTGCATATTGCTTTATCCTATAGTCCCATATGGTGTAAAGCGATTTTATGTGCCTTGCTCACCTACTTCCTGTTTACCGAATACTTAGATTTTTACACATAGATGACAAACATGCACAATTTCTGTCGCAGTTTTCTAAGCAACCATAACATGCAGCTGCCTGATGTTTTGCATATTGCTTTATCCTATAGTCCCATATGGTGTAAAGCAATTTTATGCTCCTTGCTCATCAACTTCCTGTTTACCAAATATTTAGATTTTTTACAAATAGATGACAAACATGCAGAATATCCCTCACAGTTTTCTAAGCAACTATAACATGCAGCTGCTTGATGTTTTGCATATTGCTTTTTCCTAAAGTCCTTTATGGTGTTAAGCAATTTTATGCTCCTTGCTCATCTACTTTCTGTTTACGGACTATTTTTAGTTTATTTTTTTACTATAAAGGTGCACTACAATCTAAAGGGTATCTTTATCACTATATAGGTGCATTACATAAACCAACGGGCATCTTTATTGAAAAATGCAAATTACATTTTGAAAGTAATATTTCACACAGCGGGGGTATCACTAGTGAGCATGAGCTCACAGATTTTCTTGTTCATCCAGTTATTTCAAAACATGCTCAGAATGGTTTATCTTGATGATATTTGAAACTGGGTCATAAGGGTACAAAAACAAATCTCTACATTGTTACTACACTTCAGGCAACATTATTTATCAATTTGTAAATCATATTTGGTTAAAACTTTTGTCTAATTTTCATCGAGTTTTGACCTATTGACCTACCTTATATGTCATGCACCCAAGCACCATGTTATCGAAACGTGGCCATTTTGCCCTCTTTATATTTTTGTGTTTTTTATGCCCCCACATATTGGGAGGCATATAGAGTTGCACTCGTCCGTCGGTACATACGTCCGTACAAACGTCCCCAAATCTTGTGGCATCAACTCCTAAACTATTGGGAGGATTTCTTTCAAACTTGCACAGATGATCAAGCAGGATGTTTAGATGATCGTAAAGAAAGGATTTTTTCCTGTGACCATTTTTACCAGAGTTAAGGCCCTTTGTTTCTACCAGAGTAAAGGCCCTTTGTTAATAAAACTTATGTTGCAGCAGTGGGGGTTTCAGTGTCTGAGGACACATCCTAGTTGTTTTTTGTTTTTTTTTATTTATTTTTTTTTTCGACATTTTGTTTCAGAATCTCAGTGGAGTGTTTACTTCAGTGATCAACATCATTTCTATAGCAGGTAAATAGTTTGTTAAATTTATTAAAAGAAAATCAAACAAAAAAGACCACTGAATTTGTTGTTAAAGGGGAGGGAGGACTTGTATGCTTTGAAGCATATGAAGTGTGAAAAGCAAAAAATGTGGAGGCAAAAAGTAAAATAAAAACAGTATATGAATTTTAAGTATTTTGAAACATTAATTGGGACGTGTCACGGGAAAAGGTACATTCGGGCATTTGACGTCAATTCTTGAAATGACGTCATTAAGTTGAGCAGATGACATTATGCATTTCCCGGTAAAAAATAAAATTATGTTGTCAAAATGTGTAACACAATTGCAAATATATTATGAGAAAATAATAGATAATTGGCAGATCTTTCCAAATATAGTAACATCTAAAATGTCTAAAATATGACCGAATGCATCTTTTCACGTGGCGCGCCCCAATAAAAACTAATAATATCAAATTACTGAAAATCTAACTGCAAAACATTGGTAAATAAAGAGAACAGTATCCTTACTTACCAATTACAAATTTTGCAATTGATTATATTATACTAGTCTGTATTTCAGCCAATCTGATGCTTGAGCTTGGAGACTTGTCTCAGATATCTTTTTTATGATCTTGGGCTAATGTTTGGAGTTGTCAAGGCTATTGCAGTAGATACAGACTTCCTGAAAGTCGCCGGACCATCGGACCTGTCCGGTAAAATTTGGACTGGTCTGATGTGATTTCCAATGTTGTAGGACCGAATGTCCGGCAAAAATTTGATCTGCATATTCCAATTTTACTCGCTAAATTACAATATTACTCGCTGTTTTGATTCGAGACGGTTCCGAGGGAAATGAGTGAGGATATCCGAATGAAATATTGTACATATTCGTCATAATGACAATTTATAGGAAAAAAAAAAAAAAACACCCTTAATACTATGTTTTGCTTATTTAATGTTTTAAATGTTTCAGTCAGACGGAAATTGTTTCGGTCAGACAGATTTTCACATCTTGTCTGACCTCATTTCTGACACTTTTTTACAACTTCCGGGAAGTCTGAGATAGCGTAATAGCAATGACATGGCTAGGCTTTGTTGCCATATGGTACGGGATTGTTCCCAAGTGGAGGCAGTATGAAATATATTGGACGGTCATTGTTATTTTTGTCTTTCAGGTTCTCCGAACCCGCGCACATCAGCCGTGTATTACTTCATTGTTGCCATAATTGTGTTGCTTGTAGCATTTGACTGCTACTTCCTTCTGCCACTAACAGTAAGTACCACAACTCTGATTACTGTGCTATCATTAACCCTTTCCTCCATAGACACACCTTTATTGCGTGGGCCAACAGTGTAGATCCAGATCGAATGCGTATACATTATGTATATGAAGGAAAGGGTTAAATTGATGTTTAGTGTTGCTTCTTTTTAGCTCACCTGAGCACGAAGTGCTCATGGTGAGCTTTTGTGATCGCCTGATGTCCGTCGTCCGTGCGTGCGTGCGTGCGTCGTCGACTTTTTCTTCAAACGACTACTTCTCCTGAACTCCTGGGCCAATCTTGCTGAAACTTGGCAGGAATGTTACTTGCATGAAGCTTTACCAAAATTGTTCAAATGGTTCCAGTCCATTGCCTATCTAGGTCACCGAGGTTAAAAATAGATTTTGAACATGAAATTTTTAAAAATCTTCTTCTCTGAAACCGTAAGGCCTAGAACTTTGATATTTGCTGTGTAGCATCACCTAGTGGTCCTCAACCAAGATTGTTCGAATTATAGCCCTGGGGTCAAAATTGGCCCCGCCCCAGGGGTCACTTCATTTTACATAGACTTATATAGGAAAAACTTTAAAAATCTTCTTGTCTGAAACCACAAGGCCTAGAGCTTAGATATTTGGCATTTAGCACCCTCTAGTGGAACTCTACAAAGTTTGTTCAAATTATTTCCCTGGGGTCAAAATTGGCCCCGCCCCAGGGGTCACTTCATCTTATATAGACTTGTATAGGAAAAACTTTAAAAATCTTCTTGTCTGAAACCACAAGCTGAGAGTACTTTTGTACTCAGGTGAGCGATATAGGGCCATCATGGCCCTCTTGTTTGTGTAAGGTTGCAAATATAATTTAACCCTTTCCTGTATATATACGCATTTTTACGCATGTGCGACCAGTGTAGATCCAGATCAGCCGGCACATCTGTCGCATTTTGGTCATAAATAACCTAATGAATCAAAAGGCAAACAGTTTAGATCCTGATCAGAGTGCACGGATGTGCCGGCTGATCTGGATCGAAACTGTTCGCCCTAGCAATAAAGGTGTATCTATACAGGAAAGGGTTAAGGGATTTTTAGGTCTAACTAAAAACACTGAACCCATTATTAGTGATCTTGTTCCACCTTTCCATAAATTTCTGGATCAGCCCCCGTATATACTTGAATGACTTATGAAACAAAATTAATTCAGTGAAATACCACAAATTCAGTTCGCATCGAAAGGTTGTTTCGTTTAAAGTACATGTCATCTTTGTCAACTGTATTATGCTACAAGCTGGTATGTTCTACAGATAGGAGATATTACTGTTCTATATTATCAATCTTTGAACAAGTAAGACAGTCAGGAATGATACCATTTACGTTGAACTTTAAGCTGTAGTGTCTTCTCAACCAATATTAAACTGTACTTGATTCAGGGATGTATATTGCTCATCAAAAGAAAGTTACCATTCTGGTAATCTGATTAAAATCATCTCCTGAAAATGGTTATGCTATCAGGATCTTAACACTTTTCTCCATATACGCATTTCTTACGCATCTGTGAACAGTGTAGATCCAGATCAGCTTGCACATCCATGCCATCTGATCAGGATCTGCACTTGTTGTTTTTTGGTCAGAAATAACCTAATGGATCAGAAAGCAAACAGTGCTGATCAGATGGAACAGATATACTGGCTGATCTAGATCTAAACTTTTTGCAAATGCCATAAAGGCGTGTATATGAAGGAAAGGGTTTAAATTATCGCGTCATTATTGCTATTCTATCGGGATCTGAAGACAAGTCTCTGAAACATGTTTTTATCGACGACCTTCCGAACCAATCAGATTGTCGCCTTCAAAATCCCAAAAGAAATGATCGCCATAATTGTTTAAGTGTTCTAAATGTTATATCCGTGCCATCTGATCTGGATCCACAACGATTGTTTCTTGGTCTGAAATAACCTAATAAATCTGAATGCGAACAGTGTAGATCCTGATCAGACAGCGCAGACTGATGTGCTAACTGATCTGGATCTACATGGGATGGATCCCAAGGGGGTTCAGTGAGGTTGCTTGAATCTCTTTTAGCACTAATATTTAATTTTCAGATTTAGGCAACTAAGACTGCCCCCTTTCTGGAAATCTTGCATCCTACTGTGTCTACACCGCTAGCCCATGGAATGACAGCCATAATCTGTGGAGTAAAAGGTTAATGTCTCGAGTCTTGAGATAATTTGTGAAATAATTGATTTCTTTAAATATGAAGAAATAATAAAAAATAATAAAAAAAAACACTTTTTTATTTCAGAAATTTTACCGTTACCATGTAAGAGCTGCCCAAGGTTCCCAGCCGCCGGAGGTCAAGAGTATGGTGGCGGCAGATTATGTTGATGCACTTAGAACTTCCTTCCGCACATACTGGACAGTTATAAAAAAGGTAATTCATTTTGCAAATTTGTTCGCAGCTGGGAACAGTGAGGAACCATTATCAGCTGGCACACCCAAGCCATTTGATCAGGATCAGGATCCACAATCCTTGCTTCTTGGTCAGAAATAAGCAAACAGTGAAGATACTGAACAGACTGCCTGGATGTGCAGGCTGATCTGGATCTATACTGTTTACCTATGGATAACTGCATAACCCATGTAGTTAACCCTTTCCTTGATATATACGCATTTTTACGTGTTTGCGACCAGTGTAGATCCAGATCAGCTGGCACATCTGTGCGTTCTGATCAGGATCTGCACTGGTCGCATTTTGGTAATAAATAACCTAATTAATCAAATAGCGAACAGTTTAGATCCTGATAAGACTGGATCTTAACTGTTCACCCTAGCAATAAAGGTGTATCTATACAGGAAAGGGTTAAGGGTAAATCGAATTAACTAGTGTCTTAAAATAATTTATTTCAAAGATAATTATCAAAGTTGCATTTATCTCCAATGATATGATAGAAAGCTTTGATCTGTTTGTTTATAGATATGGTTGCAGTTGTTTGGTGTGTGGTGCACATTTTGTGTCTCTCTCATCCTCTTCCCTGCCATTCAAAGTAACGTGAAGATGGTGCGCGCTCCTTTTGAAAACGAAAACGGAACAACAGAATACCACACCATCACGTTCAGTGAAGACTTTGGTAAGACATACTTTGTTGGGTATGAACTGATTTTGATTGTTTTAAATTTGGTTTGATGTCCCAGAATATGGTTTGGACCTTTAAAAAAGCAATACTAGGCATTTTTTGAGGCCATACAGGTTAATTATACTGTACAAGGGTTTAGAAATAACAGCAAGCATTTTGTCAGGTTCAACCTTTCATTTATTCTTTTTTATCTCGTGATTTAAAAATCAACATAACATCATAATGATGTCAACATAAAAGTATGTCAGCTGCGACGTGGGCCATGACGCCACACAAACAATGGCCTTTTTTTTCCGCGGAACATTCACAAAAAGACAGTAAAAGCTTATCCCATGAAGTAAAAGGTTAAAATGTGTGGTTTTCTTTGTTAAATATTAACAGTAATTCTTTGAATTTCAGAGAGGAAGGGCTATTGGACCTCAATATTCACATTCCTCAGTTTTAACTTGTTTGCTTTTCTGGGAAATCTAACATCGGAATGGATCAAGTGGGTGAGTGACCTTAAGTAATAATAAAAGCACTTGAAATTCCAAGTATGTTCTTCCCAAGTTTTTACAGTGAAACCTCGATGAGGACCACCTTAGTGGTTAGACTTAAAAGTGAGATGGTCTTAATTTCTGGGTAGAATATTACAGTGAAAAACTGTTAAAAAGGGCATTGAAATAATTGTCTTGTTATTGGTGTGGTCTTCATGTTTTACTGTATATATTATAATAAAGTAAATTCAACACAGAAAAAGGTCAGTGGTATGTTATTTCAAAAATCAACAAGAAATGACCAGGAATTAAAATTAATTTACTATCTAATTGTTTTGTTTCATTTCAAAATAATTTTGTTCCAAATTACCATAGATTGCATCATTATGCCTCCACTAAGTGGGAGGCATATATAGTTTCACTCTTCCGTCCTTCCGTATGTACGTCCCCCAAATCTTGAGGCATCAACTCATTAAACTTGCACAGATGATCAAGCAGGATGTGTAGATGATCGTAAAGAAAAGATTTTTTCCTGCGACCATTTTTACCAGAGTTACGGCCCTTTGTTACAAATGTTGTTGTCGCAGTGGGGGCTTCAGTGTCTGGGGACACATTCTACTTAAATTTATGATTGCCTTCTTAATGATATGAACAAATTGCTTTTAATTTATTTCAGCCAGGACCAAGGCGCGTGTGGATCCCCATTGTACTAAGAGCTGTTATCCTAATCCCAGTATACGTGTTGTGTAACTACCAACCAGGAAGTTTTGAGCGAAGGTTTCCGGTTCTTATCCACAGTGATGTTGTGTTCATCATCGCGGGGATTGTGATGGCGTTTACCAGCGGGTATTACAGCAGTCTTACCATGATGTATGGTCCAAAGTAAGTCACCACTGTGTAACTATTTTACCTAGCTAACAGTGTAGATCCTGATCAGATGGCATGGATGCACTCTGTCGACCAAGCACAGGGGTCAATTTTTTTCAGGATTATTCCTGAATTCTGTATTCTATGTGTCTAAAAATTGTTGATTTTGTTTATTCCCCTAGATAAATTGACAAATTTTCAGGATTTTCAGAATTTCTAACTTTCACCCCTGGCCTAGCACACTTGTGCCATCTGATCTAGATCTGCTCTAGTCGCATCTTGGTCATATGAGGCACGCCACGGGAAAAGGTACCTTCGGTCATTTTTTGTGTCATTTTTGTTGTTTCTATATTTAGAAAGAACTTTCAAATTTCTATAATTTTCTCATAACAAAACAGTGATTTTGTTACACATTTTGACAATAAAATGGTATATTTACCCCGAATTGCATAATAATTAATGTCGTCTGCTCAACTTTATGACGTCGTTTCAAGGAATGACGTCAACTACCCGAAGGTACCTTTTCCCGTGGCGTGCCTCATATATAACCTGATGAACTGAAGAGTATAGATGCTGATCAGATGTCACAGATGTGTTGGCTGATCTGGATCTACACTGTTAATCCATGTAATTAAGGCATATTTGTGTTGTAAAGGGTGAAGCAGCATTGTTTTAAAAATGCTTTACTTAAAACAAGAGGATAAATTTCTATTCTTATATAATTTGAGTATATATGGATATTTAAAACCTTGCATTTATTTCGACTGAATTAGCTCACTTTATGTGTGCATTTTGTAATTACTTTTTAAATAACTACAAGAGTTATATTTCATAGCCTATTAAAATAATTTGGTGCTGTTAGAACAGATGATTCAGTCAATTAATCAGTTCCGGCATTCAATCAGTTCCGGCATTCAATCAGTTCCGGCATTCAATCAGTTCCGGCACATTTGAGTTACAAAATCGAAAAAATTGTTAAGAAATCATAGTGTACCAGCAGCTTTACTCTAATTTAGAATAATGTTGCTAGAAAACAGAATGATTTCTTAACAAAATATTTGATTTTTAAATCCAAGATTAAGAACATGTTCAGGAACTGATTAAATGCCGGAACTGATAAATTGTCTACAGACGATTCAAGTTGTCCTTGGTTGATTGGTTTTCAAGACATAAAGGATTTCCCTGTAGATAATCTCTTAAAGTGAAATAACCTGATTCGTAACATCCATTGCAAACACATACAAAAAATCATACTGACTAAGAAATCCCACTTAACCCTTTCCTCCTTATATATTTTTACGCATGTGCGACCAGTGTAGATCCAGATCAGCCAGCCCATCAGTGTCGTCTGATCAGGATCTGCACTGTTTGCTGTTTGGTTACAAATAAACTAATACATCAAAATGTGAACAGTGTAGATGTTGAGCAAATCTTGAGCAGATACAGTGTATTTATAATTAGCATTTATGATCAGTGTTGTTGGTTTGTGATTGGGACAATAGAATTACACACCTAGCTCTCTCTACCCTTCCCCCGCGTGACTTCCTAAAAGAAACAAACACAGGATCTTAGTGCCAGATTTAAAAAAAAATCCTATGTTGGAAGATACTCTCAACAGTTTATGATATGTTAACTTGTGTTTAGAGCTGGTTTAATAGTAAATTCATCTTCTTCTCCAAGCCGTGAATCCTAACAGGTAGGTTAGTTTTACGGGGTATTGGGCCTATGCTTAAATCAGAACATACATTATTCTCACCCTTTACTCCCTATATACCAGTTTTATGGCATGTCTGAGCCCGGGCCATAATAGTGGTATCTATGGAGAAATGGGTTAACTCTGAGGTTAAAAGATACCTTGTTTTAAAATGCTTCTCAATAATGATTGTTTAGATTGATCAATTTTAAAGGCTTTCTAAGCAGAGTTGTTTTGCTGACTTAACTTTTCTGACTTTATAGGGATAATTGGTTGACAATTTTGCTGACTTTTAGTGTGGCAACTTTAATTGTTTAAATAGAGCTTTTTTTTCTCTGGTGTCATTTTAAGTTTTAATGGAACGTAATTGTACTGCAAACATTTCATTGTTTGAAAATCATATTGTTTGAAAAGAGATTTGCTCTAACTTTACACAGTAATGTTCGCTTTGATTTGTACATGCAAAGTGTTAAGGCCTAACTAACAACCAGTTAGTAACATAAAATTCGTTTAAACACCCCTCCCCTAATAAATTCTCCCATGTTTTTTTAAAAAAAAGAAAGTCAATATTTATTATCCAATATCCTTCAGAACCTAAATTTAAAATAAAAATAATTTGTTTGTAAGTGCCTCACCTCCTTTCAGAAAATGTAATGCCCCCAGAAGGGTTTTAAAGGAATTTATGGTAAACAAAATAAAAGCAAATCAGACACAAAATAATGTCTTTTGGACCAAGTGTTAATGAGAAATGAAAATGTTAGGGTGTGACATGTTGCATTAAGATTTGTTTGCGTGTGGCTTATGACTAACAGATTCGTTGTTGTCACTCAGTGTGACTTGTGACAAACTAACTTACTTTTCATCACCCTGTGTGGCCAAAGTATGTTTTTGTGTCACTTTGTCTTCGAAATCAGTCCCTATGTATCGACTTTTCTTCCAAAAGGCAATACTTAGGGATTAATTCATCTGTCTATCACGAAAATTTAACGTTTGCAATCACGTTGCCAGATGATGCCATATTCTAGAGGTCCAGTTCACATTTGATGGAGTTATGCCCCTTTTTGTACTTGGATTTTGACACGAAAACTTAATGTTGGCTAAATGTTTGCAATTTCTCAATATTTCTTCATTAAACTTTCAAATTATATTCTTAAAACAATCTAACATACATCCTGAAAGTTGATGGTTTATCAGACCTATCTAGTAAGAATGTGTTTATTGCTTGAATGAACAGTGTGTTGGCACATCTGTGTTGTCTGATCAGGATCTTCACTGTTATCTTCTTGGTCAGAAATGACTGAATGACATAACAAAATGGACAGTGTAGATCTTGATTAGATGCCACTGATGTGCTGACACATCTTGATCTTCACCGTTCGCTCATGCCACAAAAGTAAAATGCATGGAGTAAAGGTTTGAAAATGCCCAAGCCCTGTTAACCCTTTCCTGGATATATACGCATTTTTACGCATGTGCGACCAGTGTAGATCCAGATCAGCCGGCACATCCGTGCCGTCTGATCAGAATCTGCACTGGTCGCATTTTGGTCAGAAATAACCTAATGAATCAAAAAGCGAACAGTTTAGATCCTGATCAGATGGCACGGATGTGCCGGCTGATCTGGATCTAAACTGTTCGCCCTAGCAATAAAGATGGATCTGTACAGGAAAGGGTTAATGAACTGGTAAAATAATATCGAATTTCGTATTTCAGGGAAGTTGAGCCAGCCATGATGGGTCGTGCAGGTATGATGATGGCGTTCTTCCTTGTGCTTGGGATCACATGTGGGGTGAACTTTTCGTTAGTTCTACAGAGAATCGTCACAATATGATGTGATGGATTGTGGGATAGAGTCTGTAAGATAGATTGTTAGGCGATACAATGTTGTGGATATGTTAATGATAAATATGGAGCACTATTAGCAGGGACCTAATGCCCCACGGACTGTTTGCACGCTTGAACATAGGTGATGCATTTTGAACAATCTTGCCAGTCTAAGCTTGTAAATTTAGCTCCCATTGAATTTGACCAGTAAACATTTGGTAAATTAATTAATACAAATTGTAGTTAACTCTGGAATTGAATACTTTGTAAACTGTTACATTCCGTACATGAGGATAATGCGATTAACTGAGATACAGACCTCGGTGTATTTTGTTAGAAGATGCTGTCTTGAACAAAAAGAAATCCTGAGATGTTTATGTTGTATGTTGATATGTCAAGTCTATGTTGTTAGTGATAGCTAGTTGTTGCTTGTGTACACTGGGAATGTTGTGTTCACAGTTATGTATGTATCATACGGAGCTTACAGTCATGTATGTATCATGATACAGAGCGAACAATTCACAAAGTATCATGATAAGGAGCAAACAGTGTATCATCATACAGAGCTAACCACTCAGTATGTATCGTGATACAGGGCTAACCACTCAGTATGTATCGTGATACAGAGCTAACAACTCAGTATGTATCATGATACAGAGCTAACCACTCAGTATGTATCGTGATACAGAGCTAACCACTCAGTATGTATTGTGATACAGAGCTAAGCACTCAGTATGTATCGTGATACAGAGCTAACCACTCAGTATGTATCGTGATACAGAGCTAACCACTCAGTATGTATCGTGATACAGAGCTAACAATTCTGTATGTTTTATGATACAGAGCTAGCTATACACAAAACTAATTGTGATACACTGTAAACATGTTTAAGCTGTAAAGAGATGTTAGTTCCATTGAAAACTAGACAGGTATGTTGATTATTATTCATATATAATGGCCAATCCAAGGCAAGCCAGACCCAGGAAAATGTCCCATCCTCAAAAATATACCAGGGGTAAATGACCCATCCACAGCAATCCAGCTAGTGGAAAATGCCCCATCTAGGATAATATGCTAGGGGAAAACGAAGAGCCAGCCCAGGGAAATGCCCTATCCACTGCAAGCCAGCCTGGGAAAAATGCCCCATCCAGGAAAATCTGCCAGGGGTGAATGGGAAGCTGGCCCAGGGAAAGAACCCATCTACAGCAATACAGCTTGTGGAAAATGTCCCATGTAGGAAAACATGCCAGGGGTCAATTGGAAACCAGCCCAGGGAAAAAGCCCCATCCACGGCAAGCCAGGCTGCGGAAAATGCCCCTTCTAGGAAAATGTGACATGGGTAAATGGGAAGGCAGCCTGGGGAAATTTTTCCATCTAGGAAGTGGTAAGTGTTAAGCCTGACCAGGTAAAATTCCCTATCCATGAAAAGGTGCTAGGGGTTAAATGTCCCATCCACATGAAGTTGTCCATCCATAGCAAAAAGGGGATGTGTATTAACCTCTTCCTGTATAAATACACCTTTATTGCTAGGGCGAACAGTTTAGATCCAGATCAGCCGGCACATCCGTGCTGTCTGATCAGGATCTAAATTGTTCGCTTTTTGATTCATTAGGTTATTTCTGACCAAAATGCGACCAGTGCAGATCCAGATCAGACGGCACGGATGTGCCGGCTGATCTGGATCTACACTGGTCGCACACGCGTAAAAATGCGTATATATACAGGAAAGGGTTAAAGAGTACTATGATTGTTGTTTTGCTGATTAGCTGAAATTTAATTCAGTCTCCAAACTGATCAATCAGTCATATGCCGCAGTTTATGAGTTGTATTTTATGGATAATTGACAACTTCTTTGTCCTGTATAACCAGGACAATGTTAGTTTAACTGAGATCGGTTGCCAGTCTTGATACTCCTGACTTTTGATTGATCTGTTCTGGAAAATTAGAACAATTTCAGCCAATCTATTTAGCTTGAGATTTGAAACTGGTTCTCCAGTTTCAGTTTTATGGTCTTGTGCAGTGTGTTTGTTTCTTAGGGTTACATGTATATAGAAGCTTGCGAACAAATAGCCTAGCAAACAAAATTGATACAGTAATTCAGAGGGATACTATTCTTGAATTCCTAATTTTGTACCTCCTGTTGTTCGAAATGATAAACAATTTGTTCAGATTTTTACTCAATACATATAAATGTTTGTAATAATTATTTTTACTAGTATGAATTGTGCTTATTTGGATTGCTTCTGTCGCTATCAGACACAAGTATGAAGGGTGCACGGCTTGATTAAGAGTGAATCGATCCTGCCCATTAATAAAGGGAAAATCCCCTTTTATTTTATGTTTGGAGATGTTAGAATGTACAGCAATGTGTATGGTTGCTCCTTGTTGTGTATGATATAATTTATGTTAAGTGTTAACCCTTTACTCCATGGGTACTTTGATAATTTTTATCACAACCTTAGCCAGTGTAGATCTAGATCAGTCAGCACATCTGTGCTGTCTGGATCTACACATCTATGCTGTCTGGATCTACACATCTGTGCTGTCTGGATCTACACATCTGTGCTGTCTGGATCTACACATCTGTGCTATCTGGATCTACACATCTGTGCTGTCTGGATCTACACATCTGTGCTGTCTGATCAGGATCTGCACTGTTTGCTTCTTAGAAATAAACTATTGAAACTAGAAGTGAACAGTGTAGATCCTGATGTGCTAGCTGATCTGGATCTACAGTGGTCACAAATGTGATAATAACGATATCTCGTGTAGTAAAGGGGTAATCTGTGTTAGTTATTATTGTTATGAATTATGATGCTTTTGTTATGATTGTTTCGGATGGCAGCTAAAAGATATATAGGAATGGTATTTTGGTATTTTGTTGATGCGCTCGTCACATCTGGTCACAAATTCACAAACCTAAAAGATATTGATTTTCTTCATAAATTTTAGCGATCAAATTCAAAACATTGGTTATTTTTTAATGAAGATCAATAAACTTTGATGTTGATAATTATTGATGTAGATCAACATATATGGCTATTTGGTATTTGACTCTTTACTCCATATGTAGTTTAACCCTTTCCTGTATAGATACACCTTTATTGCTAGGGTGAACAGTTTAGATCCAGATCAGCCGGCACATCTGTGCCGTCTGATCAGGATCTAAACTGTTCGCTTTTTGATTCATTAGGTTATTTCTGACCAAAATGCGACCAGTGCAGATCCTGATCAGATGGCACGGATGTGCCGGCTGATCATGATCTACACTGGTCGCACATGCGTAAAATGCGTATATATCCAGGAAAGGGTTAATTCCACCAGTATAGATCCAGATCAGCCTGCACATCTGTGCCATCAGATCTAGACCTTCACTGGTTGCATACTGGTCTTAAATACTTAAATGAAAAAAATAGCAAACAGTTTAGATCCTGATCAGATGGCACAGATTTGCCAGCTGATCTGGATCTACACTGTTCGCTCATGTTATAAAGGTGTATCTATGGAGTAAAAGGTTAAATAGCTAAGAATGTATACCAAAAATTGAGCATTTTACATACTTGTACTCAAAATACAAAGCCTAAAAACACAAAAAAAAATCCATAGTCTGTCACTAAAGAAGAAAAAGACAATTCATTAGGATGAAAGTAGAATACAACACTATTAATTTCATATGCTCTACTTAGTTATTGATGAAACATTGTAGTTCTACCTAGAAGTAGAATTGTTCTGTATATAGGATATGTCATATCGAACAAATGCCACTCCCAGAAGACACTTAATTTGCAATCTTTTCGGTTGACAATTATCGATGCAATCCTCCAGATGTCAGCTGCAGGTAATTGTTTCGTGCTGTAGGTAATCAAGTATCGTGTGTTTATAAAATACGGCCAATAAGTGCATTTTCTCCGGGGAGCAACCGAAGGTGAAGGAAATTATTATTTTTATTGGTTGCTAATGAAAACAAAAACTGCTAGTTAAGTTTTCATTCTCCCATCCTTGTTCAGAAATTCTGCATCGTAATTTGTGAGATGTTTGTTGACAGTATTGGATAATAAAACAAATTACTTTTATGGTTGGGTTATAAAACAAGGAATTGATATCTGTCTCAAACCAAGGCAATCTGATTGGTTAAAATTGAACACAAGTTTCTGAATTGACCAATGGAAAGCTTGATATGTGAGACTGGTTTCCAGTCTTGGATCTGTATTCTAAGGTGTTGGTTCCTACTTCTGTACTGAAAACCTTTCCAAGTTTCATTTGTAACAAACCGCAGATTTGATTTAATATTTATGAAGTTTGATCAACCTTCCCAATTTTTGTGACCAGTTTGTTTTTTCATGGTAATATAAGAATATCCTTTGATTGAAACCAAAAATCCATTAACTCTTTACTCCATATATTTATTGGTATTATCACATTTGTGAATACTGGAGATCCAAATCTGGATCTACACTCTTCTTTGTCTTTTGAATATGGCTTTTATCAAAAGGTACCATGTAGATCCACATCTGCTGGCACACCCATGCCATCTGATCAGGATCTACACTGTTTGGTTTTTATTTATTATTTCTAAGCAAGAAGGGAATAGTGTAGGGGCGTCCTTGGCCGAGTGGTTAAGGTTTCCGACTGACAATCACTTGCCCTTCACCGCTGTGAGTTCGAGACCTACCAGGGTCAAGATCTTTCATGTGAGGAAAGTAACCAGCCAGCTTGCGGAACGTCGGTGGTTCTACCCAGGTGCCCGCTCGAGCCTAAAATTGCCCGGAGGGGCACCTGGGGTCTTCCTCCACCATGGGAAGCTGGTATGTCCACACCATAATGTCCTCGTTCAGAGGCGGGAGGGACATAAAACTGGGAAGTAACAACAACAACAACAACAACAACAGGGAATAGTGTAGATCCTGAAATAGCAAGGATGTGCCAGATGATCTGGATCTACACTGGTAGCACATGCGCTAAAACCCATATATATGGTGTAAAGGGTTAATTTGAGTTGATGATTTTATGTTTGTTTGATTGATATTGCTCACTGTTGAATGATACTGTATAATTTGTATTGTAAATTCATGAATTTGTACACATGTTGTTGTTTGTTATTATTATGAACTTGCTTTGGACAGTAGTCAAAGCTGCCAAGACATGGGCATAAGATTATAAAACCAAAAATGAAAACCAGTCTCAAATCTCAAGAATCTCCAGTCAGATGCTTGAGATTTGAGACTGGTTTCAAATCTCAGTTTTATAACCTTCAGCCCTGGTATTGATTGAAGTTCAATGCTTTATTGTTAGTAATTTTGTGTTGTTTTTGTTTTTAATTGAATGCTGTTTATCCAAGTGCTGCTGTATAATGTACATTTGGCCTAAAGAAAAAAGTATTTGTTTGAAGTCACCTGACCCCACCTATTTTACCCTTTCCTCTATATATACGCCTTTAAGGCATGAGCAAACATTGTAGATCCAGATCATCCATCACATCCGTGCCATCTGATCATGATCTGCACTGATAGCTTTTTTAAAATATATTAAGTTATTTCTAACCAAAAAAAGCGAAAAGTGCAGATCCTAATTAGACAGCACTGCACAGATATGCCAGCTGATCTGGATCTTAACTGTTCTACCATGCTTTAAAGGCTTATATTGAGGAAAAGGTTAAAGCTGCCAAACCTAGTTATATTTTTCATTTTCTATAATTTTATAAATAAAAATGTAAAAGAAAAAGCTGTAATATGATATTCAACAATAATTATTTGTTGTGGTTGGGGAAAAAATTTGCCATATTAATGACAGAAAATCTTCTTAACAACAGCAATATATTTTTTAAAAAAGTTTAATTTACAAGAAAAAAGATCTTCATTTGAAGTATAATTGCAACAACAACAAAAAGTGAAATAAACCAAATCACGATCTGGTAATTTTGTCAGTGTTGCTTTAAATAAGTAGTTTATTTTTTAGGCCTAGGTAATTTTTTTAATTTTTGCAATGTGCTGCTGCTTTTTTACAGATTGAGTTTATATAAGATAATTTATGGTTGCTTGTTTATCGCCGTTTTATATGTGCTATTTAGTTTTACATAGAATTTCTTCTTTTTTAAAAGCTCTAGAAACAGTTTTTGCTATTGGAATGTATAGTATAGCATTCCACTCTAAAATGTTTAATGAATACTATTTAATTTTAAACATGCTAATGTTTTTAAACAAAATGAAAACATTTTAGGCATACAATGAAATGGTTTTAAATTAATTTAATTGTTTATAACACTATACTCAATGAAATGGCTTTTTTCACATGTGTGACTTACAGATCCAGATAAGCCAGGATATCCATGCCCTCTGATCTAGATCTACACAGATAACTTATTGGTCAGAAATAACTTAATATTTCTGAAAGGAAAATGTTTAGATACAGATCAGATTGCATGTATGCGCATGCTTATAAGTATCATGCATGAGTGTGAGGTGAAGATGGGAAACTGTCACCGAGGGTTAACTGTTTTGCGGGAACGAGGCTCTGCCGAGTTCCCGCCAAAACAGTTCACCCGATGTGACAGATTTTTCTATCTTTACCGAATGTCTCATGCAAGATACTTTTTCTTGCATACCTTTTATTATTTATAACATTTATGTGTAAGTATATAAAATTATTTATTTTCATTATGCTGAAATATTGACGTTGAAGCAATCTTTTTTATAAATGACGTCACTAACTTGAATATATAACGTCAGATATTTGAAGACGTGACGTGACTCATTCTACATCGGGGTGTAGGATCGAAATTTCCTACACGGGTGAAAACTATGGATGACCTGATCTGGTATGCAAGAAGATCTGGATCTTCACTGGTCTCCTGTGTAATAAAAGCTATATCTGTTAAATTAAAACAATACCATAGTATAGAAATGCCTGTGAAACCTATCTTTTTAGAAACTTGTCACTGAGTCGGTGTAACAAATAACTACAGATTTGATAGTATTTTATGTTATTGTTATTTGTAGTTCTCTGGCTGTGTCATATTTGTCATTGTGTAACAATTATATAGAAAATATATCCGATTCTGATGTTTATTAAAAGAATGATTTAGGAGGAAGTTCTATAAATAGATCTTTGCGATAATTCCGGTATTATTTTTTTGCTTGTTCATGACATCTTTTTCTAAACATCTGTTGATACTGAATGAAGTGCTTGTAGTAATCATTTCTTGATTTATTTGTTTTTGTTGCAAATAGATCTTGTTTTGTAACATATTTGGATAAACTGTTTAAGGTTGTTTTTGTTATTGGGAATTTTATTGTAAACACGATGACTGTGTAGTATTGTGAACGGGTGGGACAAAATAACGAAACATAAAATCTGTCCAGATAGACTAGATTCTAAAAGTCCAAAGGGCTCAAAAATGAGTTTAGGTAGGGCGGAAAAGATATACTTTTTATTTTGGTACCAAATTGTAGCCTTTTATATGGACAGACAATTACATGTAAGACTAGCCTGCAAAGAAAATTGTATTGCAAATCCTTGGAAAATGGGGGGAGATAACTCATGCCAAAGCATAAAAATAAAAAAATTAAAAAATGGTCGAACTCAGTGACAAGACTTTTAATGTTAATTTTCATTCTATGTAAGAGTTATCTCCCTTATTATTTTTAGTGTTGGCAATAAAACATTTTTTTCAATTATTATTATTATTTTCATAAATACATACTATAAACTTTAATAAAATTGTAAATCAAAAATTATCTTGTCGGCCCTACCTCGGCACTTTTCAGCTTCAGAATATAGACTAAGATGCTTCTATCCCATTACACATCAAGAAAAATCTATTTATTGAATTGATAGTGTTTATAACAATCCCATGATAACCATGGGCTGATCCTGAGGGGTTTCACTGGGTTTGCTAACACTCCTTTTTGGGGCTGCAATATTCAATT
The DNA here is from genome assembly GCA_038501625.1 of Corbicula japonica. Lineage (NCBI taxonomy): Eukaryota > Metazoa > Mollusca > Bivalvia > Venerida > Cyrenidae > Corbicula > Corbicula japonica. The sequence goes on from JAZAYU010000019.1 coordinate 6,072,641, forward strand.
TTCATGGGGATTTGGCCAGGAAATTTGAAGTTCATCATTTCACCTACCAGTTCTCCATTTTCCACTGCCAACAGTGTAGATCCATATCAGTTGGCACGTCCATGCTGTCTGATCTAGAAGGCACATGTGTGCTGGCTTATCTGGATCTAAACTGTTTACTCATGTCATAAAAGGAGGAAAAGGTGTATATATGGAGGAAAGGGTGTATATATGGAGGAAAAGGTGTATATATGGAGGAATAGGCAGATATATGGAGGAATAGGCTTATATGTGGAGGAATAGGCGTATATATGGAGGAAAGGGTTAACTTGAGAGTACATGGCTTACCCTTTACTCCACAAGTACACCTTTATTTCATGGGCGAAGGTTGTAGATCCAGATTGGCTGGCATAACTGTGCCATCTGATCAGGATCTACACTGATTGCTTTTAGATTCATTAGGATATTTCTGACCAAGATTTGGCCAGTGTTGATCTAGATCAGATAGCATGGATGTGCTGGCTCATCTGCATCTACACTGGTCACATGCATAAGAGGCACGCCACGGGAAAAGGTACCTTTGGCCATTTTTTGTGTTATTTTTGTTGTTACTATATTTAGAAAGAACTTTCAAATTTCTATTATTTTCTCATAACAAAGCAGTGATTTTGGTACACATTTTGACAATAAAATGGTATTTTTACCGCGAATTGCATAATAATTAATGTCGTCTGTTCAACTTTATGACGTCGTTTCAAGGATTGACGTCAACTGCCCAAAGGTACCTTTTCCCGTGGCGTGCCTCATAAGGATGCGTATCTATGGAGTATCTAATTCTTACATTTTGTTAGATATATGCTTCAGAGGACAAAAGGGTCAAGGTCACATTTTCCTGAAAAATACCTCCTTTTGTAGACTTAGATTTGTCACTAAAATTTGCACTGTCTAATCAGGATCTAAACTGTTATGTTTCTTGGTTAGAAATAAGCTGATGAATCAAGGAAGTAATCAATCTAAAATCTCTGTTTTGCAATCCTGTTCTTGGCAGTGATCATAAGTTCTACATTCTGCGGTTTTCAAGGTTGGCATGAAAGAACAGCTATTTTCCGGGAGCATTGAACATTTAAAACATTAACTAGTCAATCTGCCGTTTGAAAAGATCATCTTACAACAGATTAATTCAGTTATCTATACTTTGTGACAACATTGACTGAAATACTGTAGAGGAATGCCAGGTCATGACTTTGATTCCTACATATCACGTTCTATAACATCGTGATATCATTGACCGATCCTTGTTTGTTGGATTAATCATAGTGTTCTAATGTCATGGTTAATTATACGCCGTAGAAGTTGACTCACACAATGTAAAGGTTTTAGGAATAACAAATTTGTACTTCACTCCTTTACTACATGGGTATGTTTTTTATTGCATGGACTGACAATGGAGACCCAGATCAGCTGGCACATCGATGCCACATATGGTCTTGGATACATGTAATTTATCCCTTTCCTCCATAGATACACTTTCATTGCGAGGGCAAACAGTTTAGATTCAGATCAGCTGGCACATCTGTGCCATCTGATCAGGATCTATACTGTTCGCTATTTGATTCATTAGGTTATTTCTGACCAAAATGCGACCAGTGCAGATCATGATCAGACGGCACGGATGTGCCAGCTAATCTGGATCTACACTGGTCGCACATGCGTAAAAAATGCGTATTTATGGAGGGAAGGGTTAAACTAGTTGCTGTGTTTGGGGCACATACATGTTTTACTAACATCTTTTATTAGTATATGTGTTAGTGTTCTTTCCTTTACAAAATGAAATTTACTTCCTTTAGTGTTTGTATTTATGAAAATTTTGCCCGATTGGAACAAAATTGCATTTTAATTAAATAATATTTTATTTGTGTAAAATTTAAGCAATTATTATTTTAATGCATATATGTGACAGTTCTTGCATTTAACATGTTGATTTAAACTGTTTGTTTTTGATTGAATGTATTTTAAGGTTTTTATTTAATCGAACAAATCTTATAAAAGTGCCTTCTAAGAATGAAATTTCTTTCACACTTTTTATCTTGCCAGACTGAAAGGATTGTTTGTATAATTGAAATTTGATTTTTGAACTGTGTTTGCTAAACATTAATGTGTTACTTAGATGTGCTTTGTTGTTTATCTAAATCGATGTGGTTTGCATTTGTTATGGAATATGTTCTCGATTTCTACACCAAATTTTTCCCTTTACTTCCAGAGATACTGCTTATAATCTCATATGGGGAACGTCACAGGAAAAGTTTCCTTCGGTCATTTTTAGTGATATTTTAGTTTTTACTAAATTTAGAAAGAACTTACAAATATAAATCTATTTCTTATAACTAAAATGTTATCTTGTTACATATTTTGACAATAAAATTGTATTTTTACAGCAAAATGCATAAAAATTAATGTTGTCTGCTCAACTTTATGACGTCATTTCAAGGATTGACGTCAACTGCCCGAACTTACCTTTTTCCCGTGACGCGCCTCATATGTGACCTTTGTATGTCTAGATTAGCCTACAGATCCAAGTAGACTGATCTGGATCTACAATGGGTGTAACTAGGACAGAAAAAACTAAATGATCTAGAAGCAAGCTGAATAGATCCAGATCAGACTGCAGGGATGCGCAGGCTGATTATGTTTTACTATGGTCACCCTTGGGATAATAGACATACATGTATTTCATCGAGTAAAGGATTTTTAAAAAATGTTGTTTTTTTTTACTGACATACCTCAAGAAAATATTTTTGTCAGCCACAAATAATAGTTACTAGTTTTTTGTATTACAATATAATTATTTGTAATAAAAGGAAATACTGCATATTCATTCAATACTTTTCACTTTTTTATAGACGGATAAATTTTTACGTACCACAAAGATGGATTCATTCTCAACCCTTTCCTGTACAGACACACCTTTATTGCTAGGGCGAACAGTTTAGATCCAGATCAGCCGGCACATCCGTGCCGTCTGATCAGGATCTAAACTGTTCGCTTTTTGATTCATTAGGTTATTTTTTACCAAAATGCGACCAGTGCAG
>JAZAYU010000019.1:6076208-6103708 GCA_038501625.1 Corbicula japonica
TGTGCCATCAGATCAGGACCTTCACTTGTTGCATACTGGTCTTAAATACTTAAATGAAAAAAATAGCAAACAGTTTAGATCCTGATCAGATGGCACAGATTTGCCAGCTGATCTGGATCTACACTGTTCGCTCATGTTATAAAGGTGTATCTATGGAGTAAAAGGTTAAATAGCTAAGAATGCATACCAAAAATTGAGCATTTTACATACTTGTACTCAAAATACACAGCCTAAAAACACAAAAAAAAATCCATAGTCTGTCACTAAAGAAGAAAAAGACAATTCATTAGGATGAAAGTAGAATACAACACTATTAATTTCATATGCTCTACTTAGTTATTGATGAAACATTGTAGTTCTACCTAGAAGTAGAATTGTTCTGTATATAGGATATGTCATATCGAACAAATGCCACTCCCAGAAGACACTTAATTTGCAATCTTTTCGGTTGACAATTATCGATGCAATCCTCCAGATGTCAGCTGCAGGTAATTGTTTCGTGCTGTAGGTAATCAAGTATCGTGTGTTTATAAAATACGGCCAATAAGTGCATTTTCTCCGGGGAGCAACCGAAGGTGAAGGAAATTATTATTTTTATTGGTTGCTAATGAAAACAAAAACTGCTAGTTAAGTTTTCATTCTCCCATCCTTGTTCAGAAATTCTGCATCGTAATTTGTGAGATGTTTGTTGACAGTATTGGATAATAAAACAAATTACTTTTATGGTTGGGTTATAAAACAAGGAATTGATATCTGTCTCAAACCAAGGCAATCTGATTGGTTAACATTGAACACAAGTTTCTGAATTGACCAATGGAAAGCTTGCAATGTGAGACTGGTTTCCAGTCTTGGATCTGTATTCTAAGGTGTTGGTTCCTACTTCTGTACTGAAAACCTTTCCAAGTTTCATTTGTAACAAACCCCAGATTTGATTTAATATTTATGAAGTTTGGTCAACCTTCCAATTTTTGTGACCAGTTTGTTTTTTCATGGTAATATAAGAATATCCTTTGATTGAAACCAAAAATCCATTAACTCTTTACTCCATATATATATTGGTATTATCACATTTGTGAATACTGGAGATCCAAATCTGGATCTACACTCTTCTCTTCTTTGTCTTTTGAATATGGCTTTTATCAAAAGCTACCATGTAGATCCACATCTGCTGGCACACCCATGCCATCTGATCAGGATCTACACTGTTTGGTTTGTATTTATTATTTCTAAGCAAGAAGGGAATAGTGTAGGGGCGTCCGTGGCCGAGTGGTTAAGGTTTCCAACTGACAATCACTTGCCCCTCACCGCTGTGAGTTCGAGACCTACCAGGGTCAAGATCTTTCATGTGAGGAAAGTAACCAGCCAGCTTGCGGAACGTCGGTGGTTCTACCCAGGTGCCCGCTCGAGCCTAAAATTGCCCGGAGGGGCACCTGGGGTCTTCCTCTGCCATGGGAAGCTGGTATGTCCACACCATAATGTCCTCGTTCAGAGGCGGGAGGGACATAAAACTGGGAAGTAACAACAACAACAACAACAACAGGGAATAGTGTAGATCCTGAAATAGCAAGGATGTGCCAGATGATCTGGATCTACACTGGTAGCACATGCGCTAAAACCCATATATATGGTGTAAAGGGTTAATTTGAGTTGATGATTTTATGTTTGTTTGATTGATATTGCTCACTGTTGAATGATACTGTATAATTTGTATTGTAAATTCATGAATTTGTACACATGTTGTTGTTTGTTATTATTATGAACTTGCTTTGGACAGTAGTCAAAGCTGCCAAGACATGGGCATAAGATTATAAAACCAAAAATGAAAACCAGTCTCAAATCTCAAGAATCTCCAGTCAGATGCTTGAGATTTGAGACTGGTTTCAAATCTCAGTTTTATAACCTTCAGCCCTGGTATTGATTGAAGTTCAATGCTTTATTGTTAGTAATTTTGTGTTGTTTTTGTTTTTAATTGAATGCTGTTTATCCAAGTGCTGCTGTATAATGTACATTTGGCCTAAAGAAAAAAGTATTTGTTTGAAGTCACCTGACCCCACCTATTTTACCCTTTCCTCTATATATACGCCTTTAAGGCATGAGCAAACATTGTAGATCCAGATCATCCATCACATCCGTGCCATCTGATCATGATCTGCACTGATAGCTTTTTTTATATATATTAAGTTATTTCTAACCCAAAAAAGCGTAAAGTGCAGATCCTAATTAGACAGCACTGCACAGATATGCCAGCTGATCTGGATCTTAACTGTTCTACCATGCTTTAAAGGCTTATATTGAGGAAAAGGTTAAAGCTGCCAAACCTAGTTATATTTTTCATTTTCTGTAATTTTATAAATAAAAATGTAAAAGAAAAAGCTGTAATATGATATTCAACAATAATTATTTGTTGTGGTTGGGGAAAAAATTTGCCATATTAATGACAGAAAATCTTCTTAACAACAGCAATATATTTTTTAAAAAAGTTTAATTTACAAGAAAAAAGATCTTCATTTGAAGTATAATTGCAACAACAACAAAAAGTGAAATAAACCAAATCACGATCTGGTAATTTTGTCAGTGTTGCTTTAAATAAGTAGTTTATTTTTTAGGCCTAGGTAATTATTTTAATTTTTGCAATGTGCTGCTGCTTTTTTACAGATTGAGTTTATATAAGATAATTTATGGTTGCTTGTTTATCGCCGTTTTATATGTGCTATTTAGTTTTACATAGAATTTCTTCTTTTTTAAAAGCTCTAGAAACAGTTTTTGCTATTGGAATGTATAGTATAGCATTCCACTCTAAAATGTTTAATGAATACTATTTAATTTTAAACATGCTAATGTTTTTAAACAAAATGAAAACATTTTAGGCATACAATGAAATGGTTTTAAATTAATTTAATTGTTTATAACACTATACTCAATGAAATGGCTTTTTTCACATGTGTGACTTACAGATCCAGATAAGCCAGGATATCCATGCCCTCTGATCTAGATCTACACAGATAACTTACTGGTCAGAAATAACTTAATATTTCTGAAAGGAAAATGTTTAGATACAGATCAGATTGCATGTATGCGCATGCTTGTATGCGCATGCTTATAAGTATCATGCATGAGTGTGAGGTGAAGATGGGAAACTGTCACCGAGGGTTAACTGTTTTGCGGGAACGAGGCTCTGCCGAGTTCCCGCCAAAACAGTTCACCCGAGGTGACAGATTTTTCTATCTTTACCGAATGTCTCATGCAAGATACTTTTTCTTGCATACCTTTTATTATTTATAACATTTATGTGTAAGTATATAAAATTATTTATTTTCATTATGCTGAAATATTGACGTTAAAGCAATCTTTTTTATAAATGACGTCACTAACTTGAATATATTACGTCAGATATTTGAAGACGTGACGTGACTCATTCTACATCGGGGTGTAGGATCGAAATTTCCTACACGGGTGAAAACTATGGATGACCTGATCTGGTATGCAAGAAGATCTGGATCTTCACTGGTCTCCTGTGTAATAAAAGCTATATCTGTTAAATTAAAACAATACCATAGTATAGAAATGCCTGTGAAACCTATCTTTTTAGAAACTTGTCACTGAGTCGGTGTAACAAATAACTACAGATTTGATAGTATTTTATGTTATTGTTATTTGTAGTTCTCTGGCTGTGTCATATTTGTCATTGTGTAACAATTATATAGAAAATATATCAGATTCTGATGTTTATTAAAAGAATGATTTAGGAGGAAGTTCTATAAATAGATCTTTGCGATAATTCCGGTATTATTTTTTTGCTTGTTCATGACATCTTTTTCTAAACATCTGTTGATACTGAATGAAGTGCTTGTAGTAATCATTTCTTGATTTATTTGTTTTTGTTGCAAATAGATCTTGTTTTGTAACATATTTGGATAAACTGTTTAAGGTTGTTTTTGTTATTGGGAATTTCATTGTAAACACGATGACTGTGTAGTATTGTGAACGGGTGGGACAAAATAACGAAACATAAAATCTGTCCAGATAGACTAGATTCTAAAAGTCCAAAGGGCTCAAAAATGAGTTTAGGTAGGGCGGAAAAGATATACTTTTTATTTTGGTACCAAATTGTAGCCTTTTATATGGACAGACAATTACATGTAAGACTAGCCTGCAAAGAAAATTGTATTGCAAATCCTTGGAAAATGGGGGGAGATAACTCATGCCAAAGCATAAAAATAAAAAAATTAAAAAATGGTCTAACTCAGTGACAAGACTTTTAATGTTAATTTTCATTCTATGTAAGAGTTATCTCCCTTATTATTTTTAGTGTTGGCAATAAAACATTTTTTTCTATTATTATTATTATTTTCATAAATACACATACTATAAACTTTAATAAAATTGTAAATCAAAAATTATCTTGTCGGCCCTACCTCGGCACTTTTCAGCTTCAGAATATAGACTAAGATGCTTCTATCCCATTACACATCAAGAAAAATCTATTTATTGAATTGATAGTGTTTATAACAATCCCATGATAACCATGGGCTGATCCTGAGGGGTTTCACTGGGTTTGCTAACACTCCTTTTTGGGGCTGCAATATTCAATTTTCATGGGGATTTGGCCAGGAAATTTGAAGTTCATCATTTCACCTACCAGTTCTCCATTTTCCACTGCCAACAGTGTAGATCCATATCAGTTGGCACGTCCATGCTGTCTGATCTAGAAGGCACATGTGTGCTGGCTTATCTGGATCTAAACTGTTTACTCATGTCATAAAAGGAGGAAAAGGTGTATATATGGAGGAAAGGGTGTATATATGGAGGAAAAGGCGTATATATGGAGGAATAGGCAGATATATGGAGGAATAGGCTTATATGTGGAGGAATAGGCGTATATATGGAGGAAAGGGTTAACTTGAGAGTACATGGCTTACCCTTTACTCCACAAGTACACCTTTATTTCATGGGCGAAGGTTGTAGATCCAGATTGGCTGGCATAACTGTGCCATCTGATCAGGATCTACACTGATTGCTTTTAGATTCATTAGGATATTTCTGACCAAGATTTGGCCAGTGTTGATCTAGATCAGATAGCATGGATGTGCTGGCTCATCTGCATCTACACTGGTCACATGCATAAGAGGCACGCCACGGGAAAAGGTACCTTTGGCCATTTTTTGTGTTATTTTTGTTGTTACTATATTTAGAAAGAACTTTCAAATTTCTATTTTTTTCTCATAAAACAGTGATTTTGGTACACATTTTGACAATAAAATGGTATTTTTACCGCGAATTGCATAATAATTAATGTCGTCTGTTCAACTTTATGACGTCGTTTCAAGGATTGACGTCAACTGCCCAAAGGTACCTTTTCCCGTGGCGTGCCTCATAAGGATGCGTATCTATGGAGTATCTAATTCTTACATTTTGTTAGATATATGCTTCAGAGGACAAAAGGGTCAAGGTCACATTTTCCTGAAAAATACCTCCTTTTGTAGACTTAGATTTGTCACTAAAATTTGCACTGTCTAATCAGTATCTAAACTGTTATGTTTCTTGGTTAGAAATAAGCTGATGAATCAAGGAAGTAATCAATCTAAAATCTCTGTTTTGCAATCCTGTTCTTGGCAGTGATCATAAGTTCTACATTCTGCGGTTTTCAAGGTTGGCATGAAAGAACAGCTATTTTCCGGGAGCATTGAACATTTAAAACATTAACTAGTCAATCTGCCGTTTGAAAAGATCATCTTACAACAGATTAATTCAGTTATCTATACTTTGTGACAACATTGACTGAAATACTGTAGAGGAATGCCAGGTCATGACTTTGATTCCTACATATCACGTTCTATAACATCGTAAAATCATTGACCGATCCTTGTTTGTTGGATTAATCATAGTGTTCTAATGTCATGGTTAATTATACGCCGTAGAAGTTGACTCACACAATGTAAAGGTTTTAGGAATAACAAATTTGTACTTCACTCCTTTACTACATGGGTATGTTTTTTATTGCATGGACTGACAATGGAGACCCAGATCAGCTGGCACATCGATGCCACATATGGTCTTGGATACATGTAATTTATCCCTTTCCTCCATAGATACACTTTCATTGCGAGGGCAAACAGTTTAGATTCAGATCAGCTGGCACATCTGTGCCATCTGATCAGGATCTATACTGTTTGCTATTTGATTCATTGGGTTATTTCTGACCCAAATGCAACCAGTGCAGATCCTGATCAGACGGCACGGATGTGCCAGCTAATCTGGATCTACACTGGTCGCACATGCGTAAAAAATGCGTATTTATGGAGGAAAGGGTTAAACTAGTTGCTGTGTTTGGGGCACATACATGTTTTACTAACATCTTTTATTAGTATATGTGTTAGTGTTCTTTCCTTTACAAAATGAAATATACTTCCTTTAGTGTTTGTATTTATGAAAATTTTGCCCGATTGGAACAAAATTGCATTTTAAATAAATAATATTTTATTTGTGTAAAATTTAAGCAATTATTATTTTAATGCATATATGTGACACTTCTTGCATTTTACATGTTGATTTAAACTGTTTGTTTTTAATTGAATGTATTTTAAGGTTTTTATTTAATCGAACAAATCTTATAAAAGTGCCTTCTAAGAATGAAATTTCTTTCACACTTTTTATCTTGCCAGACTGTAAGGATTGTTTGTTATAATTTAAATTTGATTTTTGAACTGTGTTTGCTAAACATTAATGTGTTACTTAGATGTGCTTTGTTGTTTATCTAAATCAATGTGGTTTGCATTTGTTATGGAATATGTTCTCTATTTCTACACCAAATTTTTCCCTTTACTTTCAGGGATATATGGGGCACGTCACAGGAAAAGGTACCTACGGTCATTTTTAGTGATATTTTAGTTTTTACTAAATTTAGAAAGAACTTACAAATATAAATCTATTTCTTACAACTAAAATGTTATCTTGTTACATATTTTGACAATAAAATTGTATTTTTACAGCAAAATGCATAATAATTTATGTCGTCTGCTCAACTTTATGACGTCATTTCAAGGATTGACGTCAACTGCCCGAAGTTACCTTTTTCTCGTGACGCGCCTCATATGTGACCTTTGTATGTCTAGATTAGCCTACAGATCCAAGTAGACTGATCTGGATCTACACTGGGTGTATCTAGGACAGAACTGGGTTAAAGTATAGACTAATTAGTTATTCACAGTTATAATTCACGCTTTTTGAAAAGATGATAGAAAATCAAGTAGTACATAGATGATTGTGGTGGCTCTAATTTTATTATTTTCAATTTAAACAACAGAAAATCAACCTTGAATGATAAAATAATGATAAAATAATTATGAATATTATTGCTATTGATTTATTTAAATTATATATTTAACTCCACAGGTTATTAAATTACCGTCATAAATAATTTAAAGCGCGTCTGTGATGTTACGGCTTTACCGTGTCGGTGTAGCGTTTTTTTTTACATACTCGTGATACTTACGCATAGGTAAATCGAAGAGCCGAGGAATCATTATCGATAAATAGATAACGCTATATAGCTCAATTCTTAACCCTCTATACTTTAACCCGGGACAGAATAAACTAAATGATCTAGAAGCAAGCTGAATAGATCCAGATCAGACTGCATTGATGCACAGGCTGATATGGTTTTACTGTGGTCACCCTTGGGATAATAGACATACATGTATTTCATTGAGTTGAGGATTTTAAGAAAATGTTTTTTTACTGACATACCTCAAGAAAATATTTTTGTCAGCCACAAATAATAGTTACTAGTTTTTTGTATTACAATATAATTATTTGTAATTAATTTTTACGTACCACAAAGATGGATCCATTCTCAACCCTTTCCTGTACAGACACACCTTTATTGCTAGGGCGAACAGTTTAGATCCAGATCAGCCGGCACATCCGTGCCGTCTGATCAGGATCTAAACTGTTTGTTTTTTGATTGATAAGGTTATTTTTGACCGAAATGCGACCAGTGCAGATCCTGATCAGACGGCACGGATGTGCCAGCTGATCTGGATCTACACTGGTCGCACATGCGTAAAAATGCGTATATATCTAGGAAAGGGTTAACCCTTTCCTCCATAGATACACCTTAATTTTATGGGTAAACAGTGCAGATCTAGATCAGCCGGCACATTTGTGCTATCTGATCAGGATCTGCACCATTTACGTTTTGATGTATTAGGTTATTTCTGACCGAAAAAGTGAAAACTGCAGATCCTGATCAGATGGCACAGATGAGCCAGCTGATCTGGATCTACAGTGGTCACACATGTGACAAAATGTGTATATACAGAGTATAGGGTTAAGGAAACATTTTTGTTATAATAGTTTGTGTCAACACAGTGTGTTCACAAGCACTTCTTTCTTTGGAATAAAATAGTGATTCAGAAATTGTTTGTACAATATTGTTACATGTATAACTGTGTGTGTACTTTAAATAAATTGAATTTCTAAGTTGTTTTTCATGTTTTGATTCATTTGAATAATAAAGGGTGTAGAAGTTGTATTTTCCCAGTATCATGTCTTGCACACATTTGCCAGTATCCATTTTTGTGTTGCCTGTGATTCCAGGTAGACACATAGGGATCATATTGTCCGGCACCATCAGTGTGGTCATCCAGTAGTCCCCAAACTTTATGATGACACTTAACCCTTTCCTCCATAGAAACACCTTTTATGCATGGGCGAACAGTTTAGATCCAGATCAGCGGCACATCTGTACCATCTGATCAGGATCTAAACTTTTCGCTTTTTGATTTATTAGGGTATTTCTGACCAAAATGTGACCAGTGCAGATCCTGATCAGACGGCATGGATGTGTCGGCTGATCTGGATTTACACTGGTCACACATGCGTAAAAATGCTTATACATGGAGGAAAGGGTTAATGTTGCCTATAACTCGGAAAGTCATATCGACTTAATACTTGGAGTATATCATCTACATGAACAAAGCATTTGGTGTCAACAAGAATGATAACTCCTGTTTCACTATATTTTAAGTTAAACCCCTTTCAAATGTATCTTTAACATGTCCCTTAATGTTGCCTATAACTTGGAAAGTACTTGTTCTATTCACTTTATAGTTGGAATATATAATCATTATAAACAAAGCAATTGGTGGCAACAAGAATGACAACTCCTATTTCTCTATGGTTTTCAAATGCAACTTTAACATAAAACTTAATGTTTTCTTTAACTTTGTTAATACTTGCCTTATTTACTTCATACTTGGAACATATAATCAATCCTATGAACAAAGCTATTGGTGACAACAAGAATAATAACTCCTGTTTTACTATATTTTAAGTTATGTCCCATTCAATGCAATTTTTACATGAAACTTATATTGTTGCCTATATCTCTGAAAATACATATCTTATTCACTTAATACTAGGAATATATCATCTTCATGAACAAAGCCATCCCTGACAACAAGAATGATAACTCTTGTTTTCACAATATTTTGAGCTATGTCCCTTTCAAAAACAACTTAAAACTTAATGTTGCCTATAACCGAAAGCGTCTTATTCACCTACCGTATTTTCCCGCTTATAAGACGGGACCCCTTCTTTGCCGCCAAAATCTGAGTTTTTTGTATAAACCCGTTTATAAGACGGGGTGAAATTTCAGTGAGTTCGGACCCGAAATTTTTTAATTTCGCAAAAAAAAATCGGTGAAATTTTCGGCAAATGTAACATTTTCGAAGCTCCGTAACTGGAACATATCCTAATAATATCCTAAAATACGGTAATACTTGGAATATAATATCTGCATGAAAAAGCCAATGATGACAACAAGAATAGTAACTCCTTTTTCACTATTATTTTTGGTTATGCCCCGTTCAAATGCTATTTTAGGCGACAAATGTGTTCCGAGGAACACCAAATTCTAGTTTCATTTTTATTATGCCTCCAAAAGGACGCATAAAGTAATTGAACTGTACATCTGGCAGTCCCATAAAATCTTGTCCTAGCTTCTCAAAAACCGCTTGAGGGATTTCATATCCGAAAATGTAGTACATGAAATCTTGTTGATATTCAATTAAGAATTGTGTATTAGGGATATAACATTATGTCAAATTGAAATACGCTCCTCACTTCACAAGAGCGAATTTTAAGTCTTAGTGCAGCCTGTATGCGTAAGATTGATACAACTAGTTATATTAATAAATCCGTATTCCACAGTGTGGTTTTCCGGTTCTGTATTTTTGCAGTATCTCCGTGTTTTATGTGACGTCATAACTACTTATATAATAATTCTTTTTATTTGATTTTTCAAGATAACAACAACGGATGTGCCATAAAACATATTTCCTTTCTTCAGTCACGTGGAATATCTAATAATTTCCAGGTGTTGCGATATTCAACAACCTGAGCTCTTTTTGAAAGCCATTTCCTTGAAAGTATCGTGTTTTAGTGCGATCGAATAAAACTTGAAGTGAAAAAGTAAAGCTATCAGTGGTAAAAAAATAATAATGTGCACCGATGAGAGGTGATATCTCTGTATGAATTCAGAATGTTAGAAGACCAGGGGCGGATGCAGTGGGGTTTCTCGAACCGACTTTTTGGGCAGCAGAAATAACTTTGATGGAGATTTATGCCAAAGAGATGAAAAATAACATGAAACTAACCTTGGGCTGTCCCAAACTAACCCCTTTTCTTTAAATCTTGCACCCGACCCTTAAACTTTTGATGTAATTGTCGTAAAATTCACACTTCAACACAAACATTATTTGAAGTAAAAATTTGTATGTTTCTAGGTTTTTGAAAAAAAGCGACGTCAAACATTATACTTTAGTATATTGAAATAGATACACAATAACTTTGAAAGCAACCGAAAAAATGGATAAGGGAGTGAACTCTTTTGGTAATGGCTACTTACAGTCTGCATTACCTTTCCTTACCACCTAAACGATTGCGTTACCTTTTTCGTAAAGATCTCCAATTTCTTAGCTCCTTTAAACGCTCTCGCGGGGGATAAACTTATATAATGTGAAGTGTAAATCAACAATTACATTCAGTTATGAAATGTAAATTATATACAATTTCTGTTTTACAATTAATTTCGTAAAACTTAAGCCAAAAGAGTTGTGCAATGGTTTGCGGGTTGTTTTTTTTTTAATCTGGGGACCATAGGCAGCTTATCATGTTAAAATTTTAATCTGAAAATACCGCATCAGGTGATGGTTCCGTGTTCACCATAAAATCCACACCAACGTTTGCGATGGATCTAACTTGCTACCGTTTCCCTAACGAGTTGCGTTCAATCCGGAGCTAGGTGGCGCTGGCGGTAATATCCGTTTCAGTTAACGCAATCAAATCGAGACTGCAATATTTTCATCTCTTCCTGTTCGATGGCTCTCAAAGCTCTCTTTTCACCTATTTTAAAATCTGTTTATTGTTATAGAAATTCATAACGTATTATCGCACCACGTAAATACTAGTTACCGTAATGACCTCTAGTTTTGGGACAGTTAAAATTATAACTTAAATATTTCGTGTCCCAAAATTTTTTGGACGAAAAAATACTGATTCTGAAGGTGTCCCAAAATATAAAGACACTAAAAATATCAATAATGATAACGTCCCATAACATATGGAGGCAAAAAATCATTAATAAAAATTATTGATTTCGTGAAAAATAATAGTGTCCCAATATGAACGCTCCTCCAAGTAAAGGTAGATAAGGAGTAACTGGTTAGTGTTATTATTGTTATGTTTAAATAAATTTCCCATTCTGTTGTTAAATATTTATCAAACATTATCAATGATTAATCATTCAGACTCAGTATATAGATATAAAAATCCAGACAAACAAAGTAACACAGACGCAGTATCTTAATCTCAATTAAGATGTCGTAAAATTGTCCAGTCGTCAAGTGTTTGGTATCTATGGTGACCTTGGCAACAGATGTTGTACTGATTTCAGTTAAAACTGAGATTTCCAGCTGGCAGCTATATTGTTTCCACGAGAAACATATATGTTGTACAATGATTATTACCTGTTGGTCGGACTTCCCAAATGTAAACACTGATATTAAATTTTGTAACTCAAGGTCCGATGCAGGATTTCTAGAAAGGTGTTTGGTGGGGGTTCTTAGAATAGTTACTTAATAACTTCCACCTTTTCTGAGCGAAATTCCCCATGGAAATTAACTACTGTCAGGCCCTAGTCTAGTAAGTCATTGCCTGGGGGCTGACATCAAGAATGATGATGATGCTGATGATGATGATGAAGTGATAATGATGATGATGACGACGACTATGATGATGATGATAATGATTATGATGATGATGATGATGATTATGACTCAGTCACGAACATCGCTTATAAGTTTACGGTAATTATTTAACCAAATTAAGGATAAATAATTTATATTCACATGAAGTACTGATTAACAGATTGATATTGTGTTTTAACCCTCAGTTCTCCGTTCCAAAAATAAACACGAGAATTTTTATTGAAATTTTTGTTTTTGGTTTCATTTGCTGAACAATGTCTGTTTATTTGTCTCAGAAGGAAATGGACATTTTACTTCACAGGTTTATGACTAAGAATTTCCTGTCATGAAACAGTGTGACCATGAAACATCCCACACTCTGTTTATTGGTAAGTTAAGTGTCAAAACTTCCAGTGCCCAAGGTTATAAAACTGAGCATGGAAACCAGTCTCAAATCTCAAGCATCTGATTGGCTGAAATGGCGACTGGTCGCCATTTCAGCCAATCAGATGCTTGAGATTTGAGACTGGTTTCCAAACTTAGTTTTATAACCTCCAGTCCAGATTGTGTAACACTAGGGAGGCTTTAGGACCCTTAAATTTGAGAGATTATTTGGGAAAGCTTGAACCGCCCCTGGTAACTGAAAATGGATTTCCGTTGAGGAACGAACTGATTAAATCGTTTATTCGGAATAAGAATTCTTTATACTTCATAGGTGGGTTTTTTTTTCAATAATCGTCGTCGGCAAGTGGAACTATTTTGCACGTTTCAATAAAGCGATCCTCACACTATCCTGACCAAATTTCATAAGATTTGGACAATATTTAAATTTTTATGTCAAAACTGGGTGAGCAACATGTCCATCTACCTTAAATCCGGTTTATTTTACATTCTTTAATCTTATATTACGGAAGAGTTTAATACCCTTTTCCATATAATATGTTTTTTACCTCTTCTTCTTCCGGTATTTAATTACGGAACACGTTTCGCTGGACCCAAGGAAATAACTGAAACGCAGGAAATTAAAAAAAAACAACATTTTTTGACAACTTTTACTAATTATACGATGTATCGAATAAGTTCAGTGTACTATTTTCGGGAATTTCGGAAGGCAATTTCAACTCATCTTAGGTCCCGCTGATTTTCATTCTTGCGCTGAAATACCGGAAGAGGCATAACAACTTCTGTGACCGGAAGTGGGTCAAAAAGTTAGAAGAACATCCGGTCCCATAATTATTACAGCATGGCAACATAAACAGGATATTAGCACAGAATCCCTTCAACATATGGCGGTAAACAAACAAATAATAATTATTACAACCTTGTACCGTTTACCAGAATCCGATTGGCTTATTCGGGTCACGTGACTGTGTTTCATTTCTCGGTGAAGCAGCTCTGTTTTCAGGCGCCTGTATTACTACGCACAAATGAATACAACAGAATGAATCATTTCATTCATTCATTCAATATCATTTTGAGAAATATGGATAACGTTTGTCCAAGGTTGTATACGTTAGAACTGAATTTCGTTTTTCTGTGTTTCATCGTTGTATGAACTGTTAGAAAATTGCACCAAATATAGAAACCTTGGCGCAGAAGCCAAAACCAAATTTTCAGCCTGGACCAACATTCGCGAATTGTTATTATTCTCAAAGAGTATACTACAGCGAAACCCTCTATAACGGACACCTAAGGGACTGAGGGAAAGTGTCCTTAATAGCGGGTTGTCCTTAATTGTGGGTTTAAATCAAGAAGAAGATAACATGTCTGTTCTTTAAAAAAAAAAATTGCCCGTAATACCGGGTCGCCCATAATATTGAGTTTATGTAATGAGGGGTTTTACTGTATTATATTGTAAGATTTCGCAATGATAAAATTTCACCCCCATGCCCTTGCGCGGAATATGCTGATCTTGGGGCGAAATATACGAAAATTTAACCTGCGTGAAATTTGATAATGATACTTCAGTGGATTCTGGCGGCCAAGTATAACCAGGAACGCAATAGGTACAACCGACCTTGTAAGAGAAAAAGTTCAATCAACGATTGCCGTTTGTATTACCAGATCTGAACATGTGTGTCTTTTATTGATTTCATCTTTCTAAGTACATATCCTTGAAAAGTTAGAATTACGAAACCGTGCGACAGGTGAACTTTCAGCTGACCATAAATTACAAAAACACGGTAACATAATATGGGGGGAAAAACTTCTTAGACAAATTTCTAAGACTTATAAATGTCATTGAAAGGAAACAAGAGGGCATGGTGACATATTTCTTTAATCATCTCTCCATTGTTTAGCCTTTCAGTATTTAAAAGGTTAAATGGAACAAAAATCATATATATATTTTCAAATGAAACAACTATCTGAAAGAACAAACAACGTCGAAATACAATATGGCGGTGGTGAAAAAAGAACTGAACATTTATATACAGATTTCGAAATAGGCGTTTGCCAAATATGGCAGCTATTTCGTTTGTTTTTATGTTGTATCACACAGTAAAATGTCAACACAAGATTTTAAACTCAGAAAAAATGTTAATGGTATGAAATGAATGGGCGGAAAGTGAAATTATTTACATTGCGTAGGTTTGGTTCTCGGCACACTACGTTCACTGTATGCCAACTGTACATGAAATTATCACAGATAACAAATTACTTCAAACGCTTGGCTTTTTGTCCGAGATTCGAAACTAACACTAGCCGTCGACCGTCTCCGAACGCCGGGCTACTTGAGATCAATCCAGCAAAGCGACCACGTTTAGCGTTTTAGCACCTTGATTTACAATCCAACTTAGTCGGATTAAAGTTTTTCTCCAAAGCACTCAATTGTGTTAACAACCCTTAGCTGGGTAACACAAGTTGTCGGGGTGAGACAGGCGCTACTGCGGGTGAGGCAAACGAAAAATCAAACGCCCCGCTTGACGCTGAAAAGTCCGATGCAGACGATCCTGAACAACTGACGTCAAAGTCCACGGATGCCAGTGACGTAGAAATTGACGACACCGAGTCTGAGGTATCACATTCTTTGGCACCTAAAATGTCTTTTTCAAATTCCTTGAGCTGTTGCATGAAGTTGAGATTTGGTGAAATAATTCCGCGACGTGCGCGCACATGGTCGAAAGCGTCTTCTAGAGTGATATTGTTTTTATACATGAGGTAAGCGATGCAAACTGTCGCTGATCGGCTGATACCCGCCTGGCAGTGCACGAGTACTTTGCCCTCGTTGTCTCGAGCAGTATCTGAAATGAATAAAAAACAAAACTTAAGTAAATTCATTCATAGAGAACATTAATTTTGGCAAGAAAAAATACAAGTCAACTTTAAAAGCCGATTCGGGTTGCGGGGATTTTAGCAGTAACAGGGAACCCCATTAACGGTCTAGGGTCCGGTATTTCCGAAAAATCTCTTATTTCTAAAAATTCTCTTATCAGACTTTATTCACTTGAGAAAATACACTGTATAGCCGCATGTATATGGACGCCTACGCTAAACCATTACTTGTGTACATTATCGACTGTTTCCGGCAATATCTAGGCTAGTAAATGTACTGTAAGATTACCGAAGTCAGATAAAACTGTCAGACGGAAGCAAAGAGTGGCCTTCAATCTATCTCTTTATGCCTCATCCCTCCCACTCGAAGTAAACACATTTTCTTGCATTTGAAACGCGAAGTAACATTATAAATAAGTTACATATTTAACTGTTTAACTTCATACACCTTTTTACGCTTGTGCGGCCAGTGCCATCTGATCTGGATCTACACTGTTCGCTATTCGGTCAGAAATTACCTAATAAATCAAAAAGCGAACGGCGCAGACTCTGATCAGACGGGGTGTTGGTTATTTGCTGTTTTATGTCATTTCCAACTTTCTTGCCAGAACCCCAATTCAATTAAATACTGCTGCCCAAAAAGGGGATTCTAGCCACCCCCATTGAACCGTCTTTGGATCCGTCCCTGTAATAAGGGCCAAAGATCATAAAACTGAATCAGGAGACCAGTCTCAAATCTCAAGCATCCGATTGGCCGAAATGGCGACTGGTCGCCATTTCCACCAAACAGAAGATTGAGATTTGAGACTGGTTTTATGATCTTGGGCAAAGTACAAACAATCGTCGCCAACCTACCGATGAAATGTATGGCTTGGTTAAACCAGCTGGAGATATTTGCTGAGTCATTGTCGTTCACCGGAATGTTCATGTAGTCAAACTCCTGTTCGAACATGTTCTTGCACGTTGTGGACACGTTAAGCAAGCACGTAATACCGAGCTCCCTGAGGGCGTCTTGTTGCTCTGAGTGGGCGGAATCCCCGAGGTACAGGCCGGGTAATATTTCCACTGGACCTGCCTGAAAACAAAATAAGAATGTAAAAACAATAACGACTACGACAACAACAACAACATTCGATACCGTACTTCTTCTATTTTTTATTTAAATATATTTGTAAAAAGTCTGTTTATCGCTCTAAAATAATACATTTTGATATTTGAAAACATTTAATATTTTCGTCCCGAATGGTGACCACAACAACAACAATCGTTACGGTATACTTCTATTTTCCATTTTAATATTTTGTAAACATGCCTATTTATAGTTCATGGAGGAAAACTTAAGGTTTCAGGCGCAGTTAATTTTAACTGAACGACCACGTAATGTCTATAAAGACTATACAGGATCGAAATGTTGGACAAGTCAGTACATCTTCTTTAAGAACCTTAGCTTAAAATATATCAATTCACTGTTAGATTATAGCAACACATTTACTTTGTTTACCGCTCTTAAATAATATATGTTAATATTTGAAAACATTGAAGTATTTTCGTCCTGATTTTGAC
Source organism: Corbicula japonica (assembly GCA_038501625.1). Lineage (NCBI taxonomy): Eukaryota > Metazoa > Mollusca > Bivalvia > Venerida > Cyrenidae > Corbicula > Corbicula japonica. The sequence goes on from JAZAYU010000019.1 coordinate 6,093,293, forward strand.
AACAACAACAACAACATCCGTTATCGTACTTCTTCTATTTTCCATTTTAATATGTTGTAAATATGCCTATTTGCTAATCAGCCTTTTTTTTTTAGAACTTCGGCTTAAAATGTTCTCACATTAAGAATATAGAAAATCATTTACTTTGTTTACAGTTTTTACACATATGTAAAATACTATACAAATAAATACTAATGTTGAGGTCGATATGTAGTTTTGCGGACCTGGGTAATGTGATATCGACCTCGGACTTCGTCCTAGGTCGATATCACACTACCCAGGTCCGCCAAACTACATATCGACCTCAACATTAGTATTTACTTGTTATATCATATACCCTATGAATTTAAAGCATTCTGATGATGATGATGATGATGATGATGATGATGATGATGATGATGATGATGATAGCAAAGGTAATTATTAATTCCCGAGGTAGTTATCACTTTTTTCGGACTCGCGAGTACGGAGCTCTCGACCTATCAGAATGCTTTAAATTCATAGGGTATATGATATATTGTTATATTTGAAAAAAAAAGATATTTTCGTCCTGATATCGGACCAGTCACCTTGTATAGCTTGGAGTTGTTTATCTTAATGTTACAATAAAGAAACTATTATTATTATTATTATTATTATTATTATTATCATCATCATCATCATCATTATTGTTGTTGTTTCTGTTACTAACAATAACCAATATATAGGTATAACTTTTATTAATATTCAAAATATATACATGTAGATAAAAAAGAACAATAAAACGGCCTTTGTTAAAATGTTTTTTATTTATATGTTTTCACTGAAACAATCACCGGCCTGTCATATGATTATTCCATTATCTCATAATAGTTTATTAGTAATATACAGTATGATGTCAAAATGAGGGAGTGGCGAAACATTTTACCCGGATACGGTTGCCAATCTTATCGGAATATCTCTCTCTTTATCCGAAATGATGTTACAAATATTCATTTTAATATTGAATTTTAATATTGACACAAAACATCAATGATGTTTTTGAATACCATTACAGTATCTGTATTCTTTTTTATCTTTTATCTAACATTTTATGTTTGTACTGAAACATAAACTTGTTTGGGTGTAACAAAATCATGATTTCCAAAACGAAATTTAATACAAAGTTAAGGGTTTAAAAATTAGATTTTATCAAATTTCGAAACGCTCACTTCTGACATCTGTTAAATGAAAAGAGTTTCTAGTCGCGTGGGCGATTGTTAAGGCGATATGAACGAAGAAAAAAAGGTCCAAGTTTTATGGTTAATAGTACAATGGTGAATTCACATCCATATATGTCGCTTATTGAGGCAGAAAAAATGCATACCGTTAACTTGATCGACGTGTAGTTAAAAAACAACAACTGAGCTTTGAAAATATTGCTATATTGTATGATATCAATAACTTTGTCGCTTCCAAGAAATAACTCGGATGTTAAAAATCAACAAAAATCTTTATCAAACAAAAGCTTGTCACGCTGATAATTTAACACGTAATTATTGTTTTATACGTTTAGAATTTTATCATTCGATAAATTAAAAACTCGAATGTGTCCTCGGCCACTGATGTCCCCGCTGCTAAAACAACATTTGTAACAAAGGGCATTAACTTTGGTAAAAATGGTCGCAGGAAAAATCTTTTCTCTACGATCATCTACACATCCTGCTTGACCATCTGTGCAAGTTTGAAAGAAATCCGCCCGCTAGTTAATGAGGAGTTGATGCCACAAGATTTGGGGGACGTACGTACGGACGGATGGAGGTATGGAAGAGTGCAACTCTTTATGCCACCCACTTCGTTGGGGCATACAAAAATACTGCACAGACCTTCAATATAAAACAGTGGAAAACTAAGTACACATAGCATTTATTAAAGCAGTTGGGTTCCGGCTGCGGTCGCCACGAGTAGACCAGTGGGCGTTATTCATGATGTTTTGCGCAAAACCTTAGTCTCCGTAAACTCCTACTTAATACTGTACAACTTAAGAAATACGCTTATGTCAGACATATGAATGTCCCTTTTGTTCTCAACAAAAACGATTTAATTATAGATATCAAAGTCAATTTCAAATATGCGTAGTCTTTTTATCTCGTTCGATGACTAAGGAAATTCGCGTCTCTTAGCGTTATCTTGCTTTTAAACCTTGAAGTGTTTGCTCAAGAATTTCCGGTACTTCAAACTTAGATTCGCGAATATGTTCATCTACAAGTTTAGAAATTAGGTGATAAAGGTTGTCTGAAATTCAGGTGTATCATTAAAAACTTCATTTTTTGTAAAAACCGCAATGTAAACACGATCTTGTTATTTAGACGCGACTCTGTTAATAATAAACGTCATAAATTATTTTAATAGTCAGTGACGGACTACTTTTCTTCCCAAAGTCAGTGGGTCGGTCAAAAACCGCAAACCGCAGTTTGGCAAACTTCCATTACTATGACATGTCGCGATCAAATTTATAATAGAACACGCAACTAAAAAGATTCATCCTTCGATACAAATAGCTATACACTTTAGACAAATGATGAAATTACGTGGTCAACCACAAACTAATTACAACCATAGACCCATCCTAGCGTGGTGACCACATGTTGTACATGGTTTATACATGTGTATGGTTTAATTGTTCTGTATTAGTTGTTCAAAACAACGCAGGATAGGTGATACTGGGAAATGTAAATTGTAAATAGCCCAAAGAACATCGAGTTAACCCCCCGTCGTCTGGTAGACTTACATAATGTTCAGTATACGGACAAAAGTATGTAAATAGCTCAAAAAACATCGAGTTAGACCCACCGGCATCTGGTAGACTTAATATGAGATTTCAGACTGTTCACTAATCTTTTTTTAATGATCTTGGTCGACATCTGAGCCAATCAGATGCTTGAAATTTGAGACGGGTCACCAATCTTAGTTCTATGATCTAGGTCACTGAAGCGTACGTTACCTTGTACGAAGGGCGTCTTGGTGGAGGTGTCAGTGTTAGGGTGGGTGGATTTCCATTCTGTCCGACACAAAGCTCCGGATGCTCGTCTTTAAAGGAATTGAACCCTCCTGGAAAATAGAAGGAGCTGTTTCAACACACCATAGACACACGTGTTTACTGTTTACTATGACTTTTTTTAGCAATAAGTTTTTTCTGTAGCACATAATTATCTGGAACATGCACACTTATAAATACTTATATTATTAAGACCCCTACAATAACTGCTTTTCAAATTAAGTAAAGGAATTTATATTCGCGTTCATCATCAATTTCTGCGTATCACTGGCAAAAAAAACAACACAATAAAACAAACTAGTCACCCCTTAGAAATAACTGCACCTAATCCATTACTTGCAATTAATTCATTCTACAGAACTATCAAGACTTGCATTTCCAGAAAAATGGTCCTACGTCCTGTATATAATTCATCCCAATTTGGTGAGAAATAAACAGCAGCATTTAAATACTGTTAAACCCCGCATTTAGACCCTAGCCCACGCCCCTATCCATATATTTGAAATTAAGATAACCGCGGTATTAAGATCACTATTCAAAGTCATGTTTACAGTTTTGCACTATTTCTACCCCGAAAAAAGCAAACCCCAATATTAACGCAACTTTTAAGGGACTATTCAAACGGGGTTTCGTTGTAACAACAAAATACACGCAATTGAAAATAACGCAAGTGAATGGCGCGAAACTCTCATGTCAAAACTTTAAAAGGGTATGAAAAGTATGCATGTTAGCGTATCGGGTAACAGACCGACTCTAAATTTAAGGTCAACACTCGTAAAGAGACAGCCCATTTCCGCCGATTAAACTAAATTTAGGTCGATTAATTTGGCTGAAACATCCGTTCCCTGTATGAATAAATTAGTTAATTTTAAAGCGAATCACTGTTTCCGGCGCGAATTTCCGGTGTTGAACGGGTGTGAGAACGCTTTGCCTGTCCATCAAACATAGATAACATTATAACTGACCATTTATTAATATACAAATGAAGTCATTTAATGAATATTAAGATCTTGAGCCGGAATATTTTTACAACTAGCGGCACGCATTAACTATAATATTTTTAACATTGACTCTATAATAGAAGAAATTTATTTTGCTTAATACTGAATAAATGTTGTTGTTGTAATTGTCGTCGTTTCGTTGTTGTTGCTGTTATATACGGGTTTTATCGCTTGTTCGACAATTGTTGATCCAGGCCTGGTGGATCATCTAAACTCGATCCACAATGGTCAGAAATTACCTAATGAATCTTAAAGCGAACAGTGCAGAACCTGTGCCGACTGATCTGGGTCTACACTGTTCGCCCATTGGACAACATGGTTAAATGGGTTAATTGAATGTTTTGTTTAAGAGCAACCTTGAAAAATTTAAAATGATCTACACTCATTATTATCATCATAAACGCTTACTAAAGCCAGGGACCAATCTCCAATCTCTAACTGCTGATTGGATAAAATTTTATATCAGTTTTAAAACAGATCAATCAAAACCAACAAATGGTATCCAAACTGATTTTTATGATTCCGAGTTGTTAATTACTTTCTCATTCATGCTTTCAAAGATATACCATCCTACTTATATGTTACAAAATAAAAATAAAAATCCGCCGAACAGGTGATTAGAAATAAAATGTTACAAGAAGTGCGAGGGATGGGTGTAATTTCACCTGGAGTTAATTGCCAGGTAAGTGCAGAACTGATATATACTAAGGCGATATGAAGGAAGTCTGTATAAGTCATAAAACAAATCCAGATTAGCGAGCGGCTTTTTATCTCTTATTTTCCCGGATGTTTTCCCAACGTGTTTCGCTATCTAATCACGAGCAAATTAGATAGTTTCAGCGTTCCTTGACCTACAGGAACTTGAAAGAACCGATTTCCAAGAACACTCCGATTTTCTCTGAGACTTTGGTTCAATATCGCGTTTTCTATCAGATTTTTTCCTCTGCGCCACTCCCACGACTTTTTCCCGACGTTTGCCGGAACTACTTTTACATTCAGCCAGGGCTTCATTGATAAAAGAGAGAGCTAGTTGAAAGTTACCCCCAGGCTATGTGTATTGTCTTCTAAACGAAACGTAAACATTTTTATCGCGGAAATGAATGTCCCTCGTTATACAACGGATGTGCTAAGCATATGTTGACATTTTAGTTCATTATTTAATGTTTGACATCGTCACGCGTGTTGTATTACAATGTGACCGAAATTCCTTTTAATAGCATAGGTCCATACTAATATCTCTTAAATCTTATGTGCAAACAATTTAGATCAAAACCAGCCGGTATGATCCTTGCCGTCCGTTCAGGATCTACATGCCCGCACAGTTCGCTTAGCCTTCTGGATGCATTATGTTACATTTGTATTTTCAACTAAGAAGCAAGCAGTGTAGATCCAGATCCGACGGCCCGGTTTTCAAGCTGATCTAGATCTATATTGGTTACACGCGCAATAAAACCTTATATATGTTTACAATCATGGAGTAAAAAATTATTTTTTCAATATAGTACAAAAAACTGCAACACGCCTAGCTTTAAACTATAAAGGCCGATTATTATATGAGATTGACATATTGTTCGGCTCAATTACCACTTTTGTCAGGTCATTATGTGTGATCTCTTTATAGAGGGGATATTACCTGCACAAATAAATACTGACGAACAATTTCCGAACGAGATTTGACTCTGCAGGGGAGATATGGCCGTGAATGTACGATATTTAGAAAGACACACTTTAATTCAAAAGCAATCAAAGTGACTTGGTAGGAGAGGAAAGGGCTAAAAACATAACCTCAATCCTCTTTGATAAGTTGTAAAACAGAATTAGTGTCAGAGTGTGTAAATATAAAGCAGATTTCTATCTGGACCGAGGTTCGCCTTATTGACATTGCACAAAGAACACGAGATGACGTAACTGTATTAACTTGTAGCCTGGTGAGATCGGATCATCTCGGATATTATCCTCATGACTAATTATAATAATCTTGTGGTTAGGTATGAGTCTCATTAACCCTTCCAGGTTTGAGTGTGGTATGGTAAAGCCACGGTATTTGTCAGATTTACGCAGGGTAGGATGCAAGACTTTCAGAAAAAGGGTGTTTGAGGCAGTCTTAAGAATTTCAAATTTTCTGGCACAAATCCTCATGAAAATTCAATATTGATGCCTAAAGAGGGGTTCGATCAACCCCACTTGAACCCCCTCTGGATCCGCCCCTGTTTACGACCAGTGTGAAGAGCTAGATCGCCGAGAACATCCGCTTCATTTTATCTACACTGTTCACTATTCATGTTATAAATTCATTTAATAACTTTCTGTAAAACAACCAATAAACTCTGGTGGACTATTTAGAAGTGGACAAAACCGAGTCGTTTATAAATACTAATTTAGCGGTGTTTCTTGTTTGTTCTTTGTTGTTGTTTTTTATATATACCCTTAATTATGTCGGTCAATAGCTATTCATAGCTAATGTTGTGCTTTGTTGTGTAAACACCGACTTTAAATAAAATTTTGTATCTTGTATTATTTGTATCTTGTATTACTACCAAAAATACTCAGCTTCATGCACGAGTGATTGTGTCCTAGATCTATACAAAACTCTCAATCTGTTTCCTGTCAGAGTGAATAGATACCTTTAATAATTATTAGTTAATTATAGCTAATTATCACCCTATCAGTCTGGTCCCGCGTATCCGGTTAACCCCCTACCTCGCTACACACACCCCTCTTTTGAGTAGTCATTAACATGTGTATTTTGAACCAGCATTTCTTTAAACAATGGCCATTTCTCATAGTATACTAGCAGACCGGTTAATGTTGAAAATTATTTTAAGCGATTAAACTGTGTGATTGAGTTGGCTAATGTAACTTTAATGATCAGGGTGGGTACGAGCTTTAAAATATGATTTATACAAAAATCAACCAATGTTAATACAGGCAGATTTATGTTGGAGTACATAAAAAAGCAAGTGATAAATCCCCTTCTCATATTACATATGTTCGTAATTGGAAAACAAAAGTAATATTTTAAAAACTGGAATTTACTACTTTTACCCATGAATAATTTACATGGCACATAATTAAATTTTTCATAAAATCTCCTTACACATTTTAAAACTGGTATGAAGAAATTTTAGTGTAGATGATTCTACCATTTGTGAATTTTAAACATTATAAAAGAGAAAACAATTCAGAAATTGTTTAAGGAAATATATGTATTACACATATTTCCTTAAAATGATTGAATGAAATGTTGGGGCTGAAAGCTCCGGTATCGGCATCCCGTGTTTGGTGTCAGGACTGAAAAAAGTCACATATTCCTGTGTTTATTAATGTTGTTGTATTCTATTTTATTAAGTTAAGTTCTGAATTTTCTTCTTTCTTTCCATAAATAAACAGGGCGAAAAATTAATATTGCTGGGCAGTCAATATTTATCTACATTTTATAATGAAAACTGAAACATGTGTACCCATGTCCACGAATCGGACTTGCCTGGCCTTGTTGTGAACGGTCTGCCAAACCGTTACAATCATAATATATAATGTACCCAAAATAGTGGATCTCTTTGTCCAAGGTTTTCGAAAACATTCAAATATCGCATATATGACATTTGACAACATATACAAGCATATTTGGTCAAATGTCATTATACGCGGTATTTGGAAGTAGATTTTGTTCGTGTGTGGAAATTCAGACTTGACGTTTGAAATGTCAGCATGCTAAAATCTGTTAACACAAGTATTGTTAATGCTGATGTAAAACAGTGACTCACCTATAATGAAGTTCACATGTCCAAGATCTACTTGTTGATGAAGACTCTTCAGCACCGGGTACAGGTTCGAGTCCTTCGCCGACAGCGAGAGGTCTGTCGTGTCGGCATCGTACACAATTACGCTATTATAATGTCCATCCTGAAGTAACTTTCGTTTGTGTTCACATGGCACAATGTTTTCTAGAGCTATGAAACCGTTGGACCGTCTTTTGAGGATCGGAGGACAGTAAACATTGACGGCGTCCCTGATGTGGTTGTCGTTGTACGCGATAAACGGTCGGCAGTCTAACAGCAAGATACGTCCACAGCGAGCTAGGAGATATTCTGCCACCTTGTCAACCCCCAGTCCATTTGCTATATTTTCTTCAACCTCTCGTGACAGATCCATAGATATGGTATCACTTTTTGGAATTACTTGTCGCATTTGTTTGGTAAGTTCACTAAATCGCGGCGTTCAATATTCTCCCACAAGTTCTACTATACAACTAATCCCAGTATTGATGTTTTCACAACCTTATGAATGGAGTAGGAATACACTTCCGCTGGTTTGTGAATGAACGAGAGCGTAAACCGTCCAATAGTTTCCGTCCGCTGGGTAAAATAGTCCGCGATTATGTTAGATAGCGTTTCTACCGGTCTGTATAGCGATGAAGCGATAATAGTGTTAGCAAAAAGCAATTATCGTCTATGTATTATATATAATATCTACAACATTATGCTCTGATTAGAGTGTCAAAACGTAATTTGATCATTAGCTCCACCCTTTGACTATTTTTGGGCAATATTAATCGCAAAATAATATGAGTAAATAAATTCGACACTGTTGAAGGTGTTAAACAATCACAGGAGCGCTGCTAATCTTTATTACAGATTTGGCAATCTGTCCAAAATTAGAAAATACTTATTTTTTATAACAATTCAAAACATAACAAACAAACTTGGTTTCGCGTGTGAATCATTTCATACATGTATTCTGTCGTATCCTCTTCTTGAAAGCACATGACGAAATCAAATGTTGTCATTTAGATAAATCAATACCACTCTCAAGTGAGCAAACATTTGAATACGAAAACTTCAGTTCCACTGAACTGTTGGATCGAAAGAACCTGGGACCTGCGGGGCCTGCTACAGATCGAAGAGAGAGAGAGAGAGAGAGAGAGAGAGAGAGAGAGAGAGAGAGAGAGAGAGAGAGAGAGAGAGAGAGAGAGAGAGAGAGAGAGCAGATATGGGGGAAGTCACAGCAGGGGCATACATTTTTTCCCTTATTAAAGTGCACTTTTTCTGGGGTAACCATACTTCAACGTTACGACTATACAATAATGCCCTTGAGTGGCATCTTGTACACAGTTGGAAGAAAAAAAAGAAGATGATGATGAAGTTAGTTCGTTTAAATCCTTACGTTTAATGATGTCATTTATTTAATCTATACTTGCCCCATATAGGGCCGGAGTCTTAAAGCAGCCTTATCACAGCTTAGGATGGAATAGTTCAATGTCTTAATTGTGGTTAGTATTAATTGTACTGCTATGTAATGTCTATAAAAAGACTGTAAAGGAGCGAATTTCGCCGAAACTTTGACTAATCAGTACACTTTTGGAGGGATTTAACTACTAAAGTTTAGTAACACTTTAACAATTTAGCTTTAAATAGATTCACTTGGCTGGGTAAAAATATTGTATCATAGTTTACTTTGTTTACATATCTTCTACAGTTTATAATATATAATTTGATATTTGATAACACCTTATATTTGCGTTCTGATTTGTGACAGTGCATCTGTAACAATGAGATACACTTTCGTCGCTTGTAGTGAAATGTGGGCTGAATGTTATAAAACTGAGTTTATAATAATAATAATAATAATAATAATAATAATAATAATAATAATAATAATAATAATAATAATAATAATAATAATAATAATAATCTCTTTATTTTAAGAAGGTAACTCATTAAGACAAAATCTATGACAAAAAATTAATACAAACAAATACAATATTTGCAAGTATAAAAAGTTAGTCAAATGAAGAAATTGCTTATTTTCAATGAGGCGGACTTTGAAAACCAGTCTCAAATCTCAAGCATCTGATTGGCTGAAATGGCGATTTGAGACTGGTTTCCATGCTCAGTTTTATAACATTGGGCACAGATCTTGCCCAGCAGGCACTCACTATCGCATTCCCTTCCCATATTGGATGCACACTCATCCAGATGAATGAATGCTTTACAAAAGGATGGTCGTATTGTTACAGGTCGGGTCCAGTTTTTACCAAACGACAAATTAAATCGGGGTTTTATTGTCAATGAAAATGGACTTCAAACTTTAAAGATTTTTAGGCTGCCAATATTTGATATTCAATAAATATTTGATATTCAATAGCAGAGTGAGAAATGTTTAAAGCAGTGATGTTACAGTTGGATAGTCACGGACCAGGAAGAAAGTATTAAGTTTATCAAATATCAAAATTTATAATACATGTGTATAAACTGTAGAAGACCTGTAAACAAAGTAAAAGTGATGTAATATATTTTTACAAAATTCAACATACTTGTGACTTTATTAAAAGCCAAAGTTGCTTTCGTGTAACTAACGCAGTAACATTCACTGACATAAGGTCCTGAAATGTACCGATGT
>JAZAYU010000019.1:6108708-6163284 GCA_038501625.1 Corbicula japonica
TGTTAGTTCTTGGCCGTTGTATCCGATTATGTAGACGGCTGGTTCCCCCGGCACGGTAGCCACAACCCTACAACCGTCGATAATCTCTACATCCCACGGGTTGTTAGGGAGCGCAAGCCGTGCAATCAGAACTCCTCTCTTGTTGAACATCTTTAGACAGGCGTTGTTCCAATCAGCCAGAACCATCCGACCGTCTGGCAGGAAAGTACATCCGGTCAAACAACAACTATTCGTATCCGAGCCACTTGTTGCGTCGTTACTTCCCGCAATATGGAACGCCATCTTTGAGAAATCGATTTCTTTAGACATCGATAGGAATCCCGGAAGTTTTTGTTCCTTAGGGCGTGCGACGACGTCACCGAGACTGGTTAAGTTCTGGAAGATCTGGTCTACCCAGGGGTCCGGTCTAAACTCGTAGTCCATTCTCACGGCGGCGTTGAAGTCTCGTCTAAGAATCTCCTCGTAGACTGGGCATTTGTCGTTCAGCCTCTTCTTAAGCTTTGAATATTCCTCTCCACTGGATGGACATGCCTGAATCATAGCAAATAAATATTTACGTTTCATATAACGTTAATACACAGGATGCCCGCAGACTGAGGAATTATTACGTCTTTTTACGCATTTCCCAAACTGTATTGTAGTCGTGTACGAGTTACTTCCCTTGACAAGTAATCGGCCCAATACGGAAAGCTCGCAGATCTGTAGAATTTTATGACCAATTTATAATAGTAATAGGAAATCTGATAAATTATTGACACGAATAATGAACGGTAAATAACAAAACATGAAAATGAAGTCAGTCGTTGTATAAAAGCGTATGTGACGAATTTAAAACTGCGAGAGACCAAATCAATTCTAGTGTATGCAATGCGGAATGAAAAAAAAAACTTTTTTTTTAAAAGTAGTGTGGCTAAAATTTACGGCCCAGTTCGCTTGCAGGCTGTCGTATATGTTATTTTAAGTTCCCGGTGGCTGCGGCAATCAAGGCTCGGACCACCTTGGAAAAAACGGGATAAATGAGAGAGAAACGAACGGAGTAAACTTACGTTACATATAGGGCTTTATAAAGCAAGCCGACGGTCTGGGCTTCAAAACCGCCCGTTATACTGAGTGAGCTCAAGCCTCTGTCGCTTTCTTGGGTGGTAGTGCATTGCATGAAATCCTCCGTCTACAAACGAACATGATATCTTTTAGTCAAATACTACTTACTTCTAATTCCTGTAGACTCTCATTGGTTTCTTGCTGCACTTTCTTACAGCGCCTTATTTGATCGTTGACCGTTTTCATGTGCTTGGCGTGGACTTCGTCTAGCCTAGCCATGAACTCTTTCTGTCTGGCGAGCAGTAGGGCGATCAGGTCCTCGACCAAGTCCAGGAAGTCATCCTGCACGTCTTCCTTGCTCTCACACAACTGTCGCTTCATGTTGGACCGTTCCTGTAGCATCGTACCTGTAACAACCAAATGTTGCATTACTTTACATACCTCGAACGTTCCTGTAGCATCATACCTTTTACAAGTAAATGTTCCATTACTTTACATACCTCGAACGTTCCTGTAGCATCGAACCAGTAACAACCAAATGTTGCATTTCTTTACAGGCCTTAGCCTTCCCTAACTGCTAACTGAATTTTAACATTTTAAGTAATCCTTAACTCAATACTGTTGGCTTTTATCAAGTGAGCGAAAGGTTTAGATCCAGATCAGCCACCATATCAGTGCCATCTGATTATTGATCTTACCTGTTCGCATTTCGATTCTTCGGATTTTTTTCTGGCCAAGAGTGCAGATCCAAATCAGATGTCATGGATGTGCCGGCTGATCTGGATCAACGCTGGTTGCACATGCGATAAAACCCGTATTAAGTAAAGGCTTAATTTATAATTTACTAGCATTGCTAGTTTTATGGAATGTTGCGCTCCGATATGCACCATATATTAGTAGAAAGCTTATCATGTAAATATCTCCTTCATTTCTAATTAAACATACTTAAAATTAACTAATTGTATACAGTGAAAGCTCGCTTTTAAGCCCACCATTGGGGCTCGAAAAAGTGGTGTTAACCGAAAGGTGGTCATTATTTAAAGGTAGAAAATAGTGAAATACTACAACATGGGACACTGGTGGTCTTAATTTCGGGATGATCTAATGAGGATTTCACTGTAGAATATGAAAAAAACGCTATTTTTGCGCGAAATAACGAAAAGTCGCCGTGCAATGAAACGCCAATTTAACTGTACAAAATAGCGTTCTTTCTAGCTTCGCCTGGCGCTTTTTCGTTATTTCGCTTGGCGTCGTTTCGTTATTTCGCTTGGCGTATTTTCGCTCGGCGTTATTTCGTTATTTCGCCTGGCGTTTTTTCGTTGTTTCGCGTGGCGTTTTTTCGTTATTTCGTCTTTTCGCGTGGCGTTTTTTCGTTATTTCGTCTTTTCGCGTGGCGTTTTTTCGTTATTTCGTCTTTTCGCTTGGCGTTATTTCGCGGCGAAATAACGAAAAAACGAAATGGCATAAATCAGCCACCATAGTAGAACGTGATGTAAATTATTTACAAGCAATCTAACTTTATATGAATTATGAGTGTGATTGTGTACTTAAAAAATGATACTGCCTCTACCTGGGAGCGAACCCACCTGGGAGCGAACCCGCACCGTCACTGCGACAGCGCCTAGCCCTGCAATTCCGACAACGCAACCAATTGAAGAATAAAAACTAATAAAAATATTTACCGGCAAAGACATCGAAACGTTTTAGTTGGGCCTCTACGTTCTTACGGTCTCGCTCCATGGTCTGGGCCTCCGCCCACTCAAAGGCGGGAACCAGGAACTCGCACTTGTTGTGAACTTCTTGGGCTTCCTGTGAAAAGATAGACATATAAAATAGGAATCGGATCGAATACCGAAATCACTATTCGAATATTTGTTAGGCATATTCGAATAAATTCGAACATTCGAATTTCATCCAAGTTTGTTAATATAAACAACAATCACAATCTGTCCGAATATTTATATTTAGGTTGATGCAATAATCCGCCATACAAATATAATTAAATCCTCTGATCATCTTTGAGAACAATAAATCAGTTTTAAGGTATCGCAAACATTGCAAATGGCGATAAAAGGCTAAAATTTCAAAAAATGAATTTTGGGGGAAATACTTATTGCCACCTAGATTTTAGTAAATAAATGTATTTAGCTATGGATGTAGTAAATGTTACTTCCTGGTTCAAAGTGAAAGTAGATTCTACTTTCAATTTGAACCAGGAAGTAAGATTTCTTTGAATTTCTTGAATACCCTAACATTATTTTGACGAATTGGCACTAAACATTGTAGACCAGCATATACTTATTTCAGGTATGAGTTGCTTTGGTATATTGTTCATGAATTTCAGAGTTCTCATGCAAATAGTTTTTCTTTTGTTTTAGTATGTGCTTGGTAATTAGAACATGAATTAGACTAAACTGAGCTTGCAAACATTTACTACATCCATAGCTAAATACATTTATTTACTAAAATCTAGGTGGCAATAAGTATTACCCTCAAAATTCATTTTTTGAAATTTTAGCTAGTTTTCGCCATTTGCAATGTTTGCGACCTCTTAACTCAAACTTTTAAAGTGCTGTTTTTATACGTAGTCTTCAGGCGGTTTAGACATTTTGTTACGTCCAGTAATTTTCATGCAACAGTCATTTGGAAGAGACATATATTTTTAATACTTTCCCAAATATTTTGATACAAACACGTATTCGAATATTCGTTGTCAAACCGAATATTCGGCTATTCTAATATTCTGTCCCATCCTTAATATAAAACATTATCTACGTTAATTTGACAAACAAATCACGTGAAAAATGCGCAGCGATCTGTTACATTCTCAAATCGGAAATCATTTCATTCTAAAAGCAGTCTCTCTAGGCAGTATATTGACACACAGCGAAAATTAACCGTATTTAGGTTGAATCAAAGTAAATCCAATTCTCATAAAGCTGAATGTTAAATTCCCAATATTCAATGTATATACATTATACATTAAACATGAAAAGCTTAAATTCCTAGATAAACCATATTTTGGTGTGAAGATCTACATTTCATCTTTTCACAACTATACATCCGCTGAAGGGCTTTTTTTCTTTCTTTAGTAGGGGCCGTTTATGGGCGCCTTCCCCTCAAAACATTTCTTTAAAATCATGCAGTTTCCACCCCCCACCCCCCAAAAAAGTATCTTTACCTCAGGTTTTTTCATTCCCCTTCAGAGAAAAAACCACGCTATTTTACCCAAAATTATAGGGCGTTTGCCCTTTCTCCTGGCATTGAAAAGAAGTCCTGCGCTGTTCCGGCACTAGTCCGCCTCTGTCGATCAAGATAGTCATGAAAACGCTTTCGTTTCTTTCTTAAACATTGCATGTTATATCTGAAAACAAGCCACAAACAAGCCGATTTTTAAGGGATAAGAGGCCCCCAGATGAAGAAAAAAAATTATCATATATTAAAACGGAGGTATACTGCGTTATTTGGTGTAATGTAACCTTTATAAATTTAATTCTTACCTTGCTGGAACAAAGCGTCATATGATCCACACAGTAGTAATCCGAATCACCACCACCCGCACTTCCGGTGCGACTGGCACTTCCGGGAGTGCCCGACTTAGTTCCAGACCGGCTCGAGCAGCTACTGTGAACCAGTGCACGGACCTCCAGATCGCTAGACGGCCTCGACGTTGGTGTTTTAGGTAGTGACACACTTTTGCTGGGAGAATCCATTATATCTGCGATCTCATCGTTTAGGTCGTCTGTCCGATTCGTTTCGCGAGAGACGGCCGATCCATTGTTTTTCTTATCTTTTGGATCAGCACTTACAGTGATATGAAGCAGCGCTTGATCTGCATTGGAATTCGGATTCCTGGGGGACGCACCTGTTGTAGCTTCCCCGAACGAGCTGGTTTTGTTTCCCGAATTACCCTTTGATTTTCCATCGGTTTTTGCAGCAGATGCTGCCTTGGGCTGAGTTTTCTTCGTTGTCGTGACATCACGTAATTCAATGCTTACGTCATCTGCAGGTCCTCCTCCCACCGGACTCAAACTACGTCTGCCGCCTTCAACATCCGGTAAACTAAGTATACCGGTGCTCACCGGCTTCTTCCGCCTCGCAGTCTGGGATGACATCTTGCGGAATTACCTACAAGAAATCAATTTGTCATATTGCTGCGCACAAAAATGCTCAAAAGGTATCAAATTCAAGTGTACCTGCATTTTATTATAATTATATTTACATTCCTATTGATTTCTTCGTTTAACAAAATTCGGTTCATTTTGCATGAACCGCATGACCCGTAATGACGTCAGTAACGTCATGGCTGTTACTATTGAAAACTCCCACGTATTACTCCCCCTTTTCACTTAATACTAATTTTTGAAAGCGCTCGACTTAAGTTTATTTAAAGAAAAAAAAAACAAATAAAATGTAAATATAAGTAATGATTCTTATTTTGGTGCGGTTCATGCAGATTGGACGTGCACGCGCGAGCTGGCAAATTTACCATAAAGCGCTAGCGCGCTTTATGGATTTTCCAGCTCTCGCGTGCACGTCCAATCTGCATGAACCGCACCAAAATAAGAATCATTCCTTAATTATACGTGTGACAAATAAATTTGAAGGTGCAACGAAAACCAAGGGTGCACCGATGTTAAGATAGTATAGATGCATTCGTAAGTTTGCGATGCACCTACAAATTTATATGCCCAACTTGTAAATTTATACGTCCATCGCATAATTCAGCGGTGCACCGTTATTTATGCGACGTACACGTTAGACGTAAAAAGTGAATGAAACGGTATTCGAAAAAGCCACACATCGGTATTTTGTAGGTGAAACTATACCACGTGACTGAGAATGTCGTGCACATACAAATCACTTGCTTCAGGTATGTTTGTTTTGCTTATTTCGCCTTAATTTCTGGATCGATTTTGATCAGAAAAAGAGCACCGTACTATTGTTAAAAGCATTTGCATCGACATTAAATTTTCAATATCAGTAGGCTGCCGTTTTCTCTAACATTCAAAGACATTTCAAACAAAATAAATTTATCTTTGAATGTATGAGAAAACCTGACCGCTCTTGGTGCCAAGATGACGAATGATATATGTACGCATATGTCTTTTACAAGTGATTTTTTAAAATTCTTTCATTATTGTATACTCTTTTTTTAGCTTTTTGGAAAGAAAGAACGTTTAAATGTCTCATTTTCATTTATTATTTTTCATGTACATTGCTGTTAAGTTTTTAATGAGATTAAACTCATTCAAACAACAACAACAACAACAACGTTATGTTTCAGTTTATAAGCTTTGGGGCCTATTGGTAATCGCAAAATTTACTTACAGTTTGTGTATAATCCAAGCTCGAACCCTTAATATATACTTTAAAAATTTCAAAATCACCGGTTTAAGCCATTTTAATTTTTTTATAAATTAGCCGTTCTGTAACACAACGCTTTCTAGACTTTTACCTGGAATTAAAACTATTATCTGGAAATGAATTATTTAAGTTTACCTTAGGAATAATCGATACGTCCTATGTTTAATTTTTTACTATCATCAACAATTTATTGAACCGTTATATTGTATTTCTAACAGAAATGTATTGATTGGAATTTTCCTATTAGATAAGTCTTCAACCGGAACAGATTCAGTAAGCTGGACCATTAACAAGAGATATCAAAGCACATATTATTTTAATAATAAATGGAACTGTATTAAAAACGAACCTGTCAACCTTAAAGGGAAATGTGTCTCATTGTTTCACATTGAAGTAAAACATTCTAAGTTAGTATAAATGTACGTGAAAACATACGAACAATCACGTCGTAAAAACACTGATTTATAAAAATTAGAGAGGGAGTGATCCATTTTTGTTTTAACGAAACGGGATGACATATATTCAGACAGTCAGAGACTCACTCAACAAAAGGCTATGTTGATGTAAAGAAGTTCTCAATTGTCCAGCATCGTCATGTACAAAATTCTCAATGGTCCAACACCGTCATGTGCAAAGTCCTTGATGTTCAAGCCCCGTCATGTACAAAGTCGTTAATCTACAAAGTCCTCAACGGCCAAGCCTCGTCATTAACAAATTCCTTCATGTACAGTCTTCAATCATCAAGCGCCATCATGTACAAAGTTCTCAATGGTGAATAACCGTCATGAAAAAAGTCCTTCATGTACATACCGGTAGTCCCAAATGGTCAAACACCTTCATGTACAAAGTCCTCAACGGTCGATTAGCGTCATGTACAGAGTCCTTAATGGTCAAACATTGTCATGTACAAAGTCTTCAGTTGTCAAGCACTGTCATGTACAATATTCTCAAAAGTCATGCACCGTCATGTACAAAGTCCTCAATGTTAAAGAAACGTCATGTGCAAAGTCCTCAATGGTCAAGCAGCGTCATGTACAAAGTTCTCAGTGGCAAAACACCGTCATGTGCAAAGTCCTCAATTGTCAAGCACCGTCATGTACAAAGTTCTCAGTGGCAAAACACCGTCATGTACAAAGTCCTCAATTGTCAAGCACCGTCATGTGCAAAGTCCTCAATGGTCAAGCAGCGTCATGTACAAAATTTACAATGGCCAAACACCGTCATGTACAAATTCCTCAGTGGTCAAACACCGTCATGTACAAAGTTCTCAATGGTCAAACATTGTCATGTACAAGGTCCCAATGGTCAAGCACCGCCATGTTCAAAGTCCTCAATTCTCAAGCACCATCGAGTTCAAAGTTCTCAATAGTCAAGCATCGTCGTGTACAAAGTTTACAATGCTCAATCACCGACATGTACGAAGTCTTTAATGGTCAAGCACCGTCACGTACAGAGTTCTAAATGACTAAGCACCGTCATGTACAAAGACCTCAATGATCAAGCACCGTCAATAATCTAGCGCCAATGATCTAATGAGTCTCATACTATTGGGTTATTTCTAATTTGTTGAGCATATCATGCATCACGGTTTACTTGAAAAAAATACAGTCCGAAATATCATACGTTTACACAAGGAAACACTTTCATTGTTTGAATAATCAATTTTTAATTGTCCGACTTTCCCCCTGTGACATTGAATCTGTCACGGAGTCATGGACCCTGTAATCGTTAATATGGATCGAGAGCATCAGTACCGCAATAGAGAGATTAAAACTGAAATGTTACGAACCGCCATGCACCTGATATACCAGGGGGTATGACGTGGCACTGCTTCCGAAGATAGTTAAGCGAGGACAATGTTGCATTATGATAAAAATGGCGGTTTAGTCGTCCTTTTGTTAAAAAAAACTTTTTTTCAAGGTAAGTGCCTTCATACTATATTTAATTTAAAGTGTACCTGTGCATTCCGCTACCAGATGCCTAAGATATCCTCTACACTTTTTTCAGCAACGCAGATTTGGTAACAAAAATGTTATAGACAGTTTTACACAGAACACGCCAAAAATATGGTATTTTAAGTCAGATCTTCAGACATCTGGGCACTAAGATGTTGGGTTTTAGCATTTTATCAAGTCAAAGTAACATATTCTTTTTTTCTACGTGGCTCGTCCCCAACAAGCAACCCCCCGCAATCAAATAAAAACAGGACATGCCATTATCTGGCATTCGAAGATTAGGACATTCCCTTTCTGGCGCTTCCTGGATAACTTGTATACGTTAACAAGCCAGTAGAGCTATTGTCAAGATGGCGGCGTCCAAAAGATTCGAATTTGCACTAAGAAATCTGGCTCTTATGGTCTTATTATAATAAAAATAATAATAATAATAATAATAATAATAATAACAACAATAATAATAATAATAATAATAATAATAATAATAATAACAGTAATAATAATAATAATAATAATAATAATAATAATAATAATAATAATAATAATAATAATTATAATAATTATAATAATAATTATAATAATAATAATTATTATTATTATTTTATATATTTATTATTATTATTATTATTATTATTATTATTATTATTATTATTATTATTATTATTATTATTATTATTTTTAAAAATTCATACATTTTATGATCGGAAACAAATTTTAATTTGAATGTAATAATGTTCTGTTGGAGGTAATTGTGACCTTGACCTTTGATTTTTCATAAGGTAGTCGATAGGTAGTCATTTACTTATCATAAAGTACCTCATAACCAAGTTTACTCACGATAAGTTCAGCTGTTCTTTCATATTTATTTTTACCATAATGCATTTTTTCTGGATGTAACGTGACCTTGACCTTACACAATGACCTATATATAGGTCTTTGGTCTATATTAGTTTTGTTTGAAAACAACATTTATTGGAAGGTATCATTCCCATTAAACTTTGATTAACAGGGTTCATCAAATGATCATAAAATATCCCATACCACAATTTAATTATTAATTGTGCATTTTGCTCTTCGTTTATTGATCAACAAAATTTAAGGGACATTAACCTCTCTTAGTTTGATCTCAGTAGCAGTGTGGATTATAAAGTCACTTTGAACGACCGCCAATTCAAAGTGACTGTTCTTCCGTCATTCAATGGTACGTTGCACTAAAATCGAGTTTAAAAATGAAAACTTTTCCAATTGTTACAATTTCCTGACATAATTCCACAACATCAATTCCGCGCAGAACATCTCTATATTAATTAAACACATCATAACTGATGTCCATTGAATAAGCCTCGAATTAGAATAAGTGTTATGGAAACCCCCGGAGTTGGGAAACTCCTACTTGAAGAACATTTCTTCTAGAAATGAACAATAATCATGTAAACTGATGCAATTTAAAACCTGTAGACGGGTAACATACATGTTAAATATTGACAAGATAACATGATTCACAGTTTATTTGCATTAAATGATTAACAAATCATATTTATAAAATTTTGGTATCGAACACAAGCAAGGACTATTTTCAAGTGTTTCGGCACGCAGATATTAAAATAACTATTATTTAATGCATAATGCATGGTATTTAAATCGCGTAAAATATATAGGGATAATAATTGATAATACCTAGTTCGTTTGAACCGACTGAGCGCAAAAATATCACCTGCGAACAACAGGTTTTGGGATCGGCAGACCCAGAGTTATCAGTTTTCTGACTCTTGACAGTATCAACTTTTCTTAAAATAGTAAAAACAGCCAGCCTAAGAACCGCCATAAAGTAGTTCCAATTTTCAAAAGTCCTGACTGTAGGGTATGCCGACACCTCAGAACTTTCAATGCTTTGATTTTCATAGTCGTTTCAAATGTCAACTGCAAACCTAACAAAATATTTCTTCGAATATATTATTTAGACATTGAAATAATTGTTCAGGAAATGAAATTAATCTACGCGAAATTCAGTGCTTATCAATATATTTTACATTAATATGTATTTGCATCTGAAGATTCAGAAGTAGTTCCAAAAATGGCACATAATTACAATGACGCAAAACTGTAAGGGGAAGAAACCGCTGCAACGAGTTTGCCTAGTAACCGTAGTGACCTCCCTTCGACGCAACGTTTAAAAATGAGTGTAATTAAGGCATAAAACATACATAAAAGTTATACACTTATGAAACTATTTTTTTTTGACAATTACGGGCTATCAGAGATGATGAGCAATCGTTAAAATAAAATAAAAACTCAGAAAATAATTGACATCTTCGGACATGTTTGAATATGTTTTGCATAAAAACAGAGAATGTACTTTGGGATGAGACTCTGTCCTTCAGTGCACTGAACATCTCCATTGTCTTCAGTGCTTTGATTATTGTTCTGTACCGCAGCTAACTTAAAAAAATAAGAATATTTGACTTAATAATGTATCTACCAACTCTGCAATTGTGAAAATTAGGGTCAAAATTTAATTTAAGTCAAGTCGAAGAGAAAGCTTGTTAACGCATTACCAAATTTTCATCAAAGTTACTCATAATGTATGTCTTTGTGTAATTTGAAAAATGTTTGAAGGCAAGAAATTTATAGGGAGATTGATGCCATATTTTTAATATGATTAAACTTACCTAAAACAAGTGCCTTGACGGAATAAAAGTTGGATTGGGTCATCTTGGTTCAAAAATGCTTCAAAGGAAAATAAAAGGCAATATTATATTTTCTCCCTGTTATTCGTAAAAACCATCTGTAAATTCAAAAGAAAGGTTTCCAACATGATATTCTGCAGCGCTCTGCAGGTCAGGAGATTAACCCATTTACAGTTGATCATTATGCCTACCTCTTTGGTTGCATGACGGTGGCAGGGGTTTAATTTATGAAGGTTTATAAGGATTTTTTTAAAGAACATAGAAGCTCGATTTGTTTCTTTTATCCCTTTCATCGTGTTCTTGCTGATTTGACTCCAGATGCTTTGGTCTTGGTAAGGTCATTGAGTAACCGCCCCTTAGGCTTTTCAATGCTATTAGCTTCTTTTGTTTTATATGTTTGTGTGTTTTTGCATGCAACATTATACAGTTATGGGTGGGTTGGTTATTTCACCAAGACAACTAGTACTTGTTTTGTGATATGAGAACCTGTTGTGGCAAGTGTGAGGTTGGTGCACCCTAGAACCTGGTTTAAACCCCCAGTGGCAATTTGTTTTGTTACTGTCCGTTCCAAGGCGGTAACCCCAATGGTTCTCTTTTTCGTTAATTGTTTGTGGCGTCTTATTTGAATTGACATACTTATAACAAACATGCTCTCTCTTCATCTCTACTTTTTCGCTGCGTGGGGAGGCTGTGTTTTTTAGTGTGGCGATTCCTGATATGCATATTTCACTTTTTTCATTAGGTAAAATAAAATATATAATTATGAAGGCCACATTGTTTGTTATAACATCTGCTCAAAATATTAAAAAAAACTAGGGCATCTTGTTAACACAATGCAGGGCAGAACATTCTAATTTCAAAATTAATAAAATTGTTGTCAAGACAAACATTCTAATCAAGTCTGGTAAGACCGTTGGGTTCTCAATTGATTTAGCGCGATTTTTATTGAACTTTTTGACCTAGTTTTCCTCCAAAAAGTCGTGTCGACAATGTCCAAGGAATCATCAAGTAAGATATACGGAGCAAGTTTGATAAGAAAAGTAGCTTCCATTTCGTAAACATTTTTGAATGATCTAGTAACCTGTGTTTTTTGTTGTTTCCAGATGCCCCAGTTTTAAAATTATTCGAGGTATTACCGAAAAAAAATTATTCCGAGAAAAGTTTGATGAAAAAGTGGCATCCATTCCAGTCTAACCAGAGTCGTAATATTTCATGTTAAGAAACTATCCAGCTAGCTTACGGAAGGTACCCAGGTTTCTGCCTGTGTCGGAAACAATGCCCAGGCTCACCTTGCATCTTCATACTCCAGAAAAAGCTGTCAGTCTACATCCAGCGGGACAGTACTTAATCGATCAAATTAATAAATACGAGTATTCATTGTGGTATGTAATGAAACAATAGGATAGTTGACTGTCCCGAACGTCAGTTGTCTAATGGGAGTTCTGGGCCCAAGATCATATGACTAACACGGGAAAACATTCTCAAATCTCAAACATCTGGTTGGTTGAAATGGCGACCCGTCGCCATTTAGCCTATCAGATGCTTGAGATTTGAGATTGGTCTCTAGATTTAGTTTTATGATCTTTGGCCCTAGCGAGAACCGACTTAGATACATATTCTTTCCTCTGGAGGCATGTAATAACAATATGAAACGAAAACACGCGCATACGACAAATAAATATTTAATTAAGTTACATTAATCAAATATAAGCATCAGTAGGTACAGATCATGTGAGAAAACAAACAACAAAAGTGACATAAAATACTGTAAATGATATAAAAACATAGCTGTCATAAACAGTAAGTCACCGGTTTAAATGAACTGTGTGAACATTTTACAATAAATATACATAGAAATAAATAATAAATAATCTACAAATTACTCTAACTACATAAAGTCACATATTCTTGCTCTTATATTGTACAGCAATCCATTTTGTCACGCACTCTATATTGTCACGCACGCCATATCGTAACGTAATCCATATCGTCACAGACGGGTAGCTAGCTTAAATCCTACTTGGATTTTATCTGGAGAAACAGGACTTTTAAGAAAAAAAATCAAAATACTTGAGTGGATGTTGTACGGTCGCCTTAATAGTTGTTTAAAGGATGAAATTATTTGAGTGCGACATGATTCTGTCGGTGGTCAATTTATCCCGCGTGGAAGATTTAGATGTAAGTCGTTTATTTCAATTTTACAGACGAACATGCGCAATTAAACCCGGCTACTGTCTTTGCCTATAGTGACTTAACATTTGGTACGTGTTACTACATTGTTAAGTGTTCATTATGTCTAGTGTCTTGTTGAGAACCTCAGCGGTAAGCCGTCCTTCGGACATGGCATAGGAAAGGTCTCGAACTCCGTATCGCCGTTCACAAGCGTCCAGTCACAACTACGAACCAACTCAACTGTGAACACTTTCAGCATTAACTTTGCTAGTTCTTTCCCTACACATGATCGTCGTCCTCCGCCAAATGGCAAATAATCAAAGCTCGAGCACTTCGTAGAAGCAGTCTCCCAGCGGTCCGGGTTGAATTCCGACGGATTGTCGAACACAAGCGACATCTCTTGAGTGTCTCTGATAGAGTAGGTTACAGTCCATCCTTTCGGTACCTGATAACCCTGCAAAAAAGTGATATGTGCATAACAGGAACCGCTACATTCAGAAAACACAGACTCCTTCCGCAACGAAAAAGTAGAGAGGAAAAGAGAGCGTGTGTTTACAAGATTATCAATTTCAAATAAGACATCACAAACAATTAACGAAAAAGAGAACCTTTTGGGGTAACCGCTTTAGAACTATCAGTGGCAAAACAATTTGCCACTGGGGGTTTAAACCAGGTTCTAGGGTGCACCAACCTCATATTTGTCCCCAACAAGTTTTCATATGAACAAACAAGTTGTCTTGGTGAAATAACTCCAACCCACCATTCAGCTCAACAATGTTGCATGCAAAGGCACACAAACATAACTATAAAACAAAAAAAGCTTAGGTACTTGCAAAGCAAAATAGCGGAAACAAAAACAACAACGCCAACAAAAACACTCTCATGACGGACAAATTGGTACATTTTTAAGTTCATCTTCTATAATTCAGAAAAGTTATTATTTCTTTATTTTGGGAAGATGACATATCTCGCATAGCCATTCTTCCATATGGTCCTGTGAATTAGAGCCAAATCTTATCGTCGGGATTATAAACAATAATAATATTCGAAAATAAAACGAATCGCTCCTGATTTAGAATTTAAATCTCAAGGATTTGTCAAATCCTTTAATATCCGACTCAAAAATATACTTATTTCTTGGATACTTTCCAAGGAAGTTGAACTCCTGATCCCCGGATTCAAATATATTTTGCTAAGCGTAAGCCAACAACTTTACCGAATGGAAGGACAAATTCATACGCATTTGGAACTATTTTGTTGTGTATCAGAGAATAAATGATCGTTTTAGTCTGTTTTTCACTAGCTTCTATGTAATATAATTTTGGCAGAAGTCATTTTATTAGTACTTTCGTCTTCAGTACCACTATTTATTTCTAGATGGATCGAATACATGTTCATCTTAAATTAACAATATTCCGTAACTAAATAGCGTTTTAATAACTCTCTTTTTTATAGTAAAGTAAAAAAAAAAGATAAAGAGAAGTTAAAATTCCCATTTGAATAAAAAAACAACTTACATTTATTTCAAACGTTTTCAGTGCCTTTTTGAAGCCTCCGCCAACAGGTGGACTGAGCCTCAGAACTTCTTTTACGACGTAGTTAAGATATTTGACTTGGTTTATTTGATGAAAGTCAATTTCCAATTCTTCGCTTCGGTCCAGCAGGCCTAATTCTTCGAGTTCTTTACGTAGCTTTGAAACCACAGACCGATGTTTCGATAGCGCGTAAACCAATGAGCATGTTGCGCTTGAAGTAGTCCCATGTCCGGCAAAAAGTAGTTCCAAACCTAAGTTCTTAACTTCACTTAGTGGAAGGTTATTATAGCTGACATCGCTCATGATGGTTGTAAGAATATCATTAGAATCTTTGACATCGCTCCTTTCTTTGTCGTTAAGTACTTTGTCGATCTGATTCAAAAGGATATCTCGGGCTTTTCTCGCCTGTAAATACATAACAACCGTTTTATACACAATTTATTGGGGGGGGGGGGGGGGGGGAATCAACATTGAAAGCAGAAGATTAGCAATACTACAAGTATTTTTCGTCTTACAAACAGCTTTTGGAAACCGTATCAACAACGATTTAAGTGACTTGATTAAAATCAATAAGCAAACAATGAAATATCAAAGCACTGAAAGTGTTGATTCCCTCAGAGCGTAAACCTTAAAAATAAAAAAAATCGATAATCTTCATTGTTACAGAAATTCCAGTATGAGAAAGTTATCAAAGCAGACATTTTATAAAAGATAACTTATTTTAGAAAAATACCATTTTCTTTCATCCGTAACTCAAACATGTACGGCTACACACAACTTTTTTTCGAAATGCTGAATTTACGTAATATAGAAGAAAGTCTTTCACTGACATTGAAATTTGTTAATATCTTTTTTAAATGTATGTTTTATCTTAAACAGATTTTAAGCAGTATCATTTGAAAATCACAGTAGTGCTATTGGTGCAGTGTGACGCGCATAAAATGTCTCCCCGTACATATAGCCATTACTGTTATCATTTAGTTATCGGTTAACGATGTCATCGGTTAACGATGTCATAGAATAAAGATCACGTTTTTCAAGGTAAGCAACGCAGCTTTTTGGGGCGGAATGGGGGGGGGGGGGGCGGTGACTGATTAGCTCAATCGGTAGCATGCTCGGAGTTACATGGTTGCCGTAATGTTCGGGTTCGATTCCCATTATGGGTAATATCATACAATCACGTGACAGACAAGTAAAATTAAAATATAGCTCTTCAGCGAACAGTTTTACAAATTTATATAATTTTTTTGATATCGTTTGTTCTTTCAGCTAACAGTTCAAAAATTTATATTATGTTTGATATCGCTTGTTCTTATTGTATAAGTTACTTACTGGAAAATATTAACTCGCCCATATTTTGCAATAAGAATAGAACTGTTTATAGATTCAGAGAATCACGTGACTGTCTACTTATCTATAATCATTCATACCTTGCGAAATCCTGTCCCTTTAATGTCTAGCGGAATGGAGAATATATTTGATACGAAGTTCTCGAAGACCTCCATCAGGTATTTGCAATCTGTTTCGTTGTTATGGAACCCCAGTATTAATCGAGAAGACATGTCCAAATTCATCTTCTTAAACTCGGCATATCCCATGATACTTCCGGACTGACACCATTTCCGGATGTACTTTCTCGCGATCTCCTGTATGACAGGTACGTAGCGAGAGAGAGCATCGTGTGAGAACGCTCTCATTATCCCCCTTCTTTTTGTGGCGTGGTCCGCACCATATGAGTGCATTAAAGAGCCTTCTCCGAGCAGGATACGTGCGCTTGCCGGCCACTGGGTTTGTACCAGTGTGTTCTCTCCTCGAAGAATCCGTTTTACCCACTCAGCACCGGCTACACGAATGGTCGGCTTGCCCAGTACATGTGTCTTGTATATATCGCCATACTGACATCTCCTCTGTTCAAAGTACTTTCGGCCCTGTGTTAAACAGAAGAAAACTTCATCAGCAAAAAGTGGTAAACCCATAACAGCTTTCTTTGAAGGTTTAAATGTTGCCACACATATTTCACGTTTGTTAAGCTACTCGGCAAAACATATAATTTTTTCCAAATTAAAGAAGACAAAATCCCCCCCCCCCCACCCCCACCCCCGGGCCAGTGAAAAACCCGCATTATCTGTGTAATTTCATAAATAACTAGCTTGTTAGTTTATAAGGCATCATTTGTTGTTAAATATTTGCACACGAAAAAATTATTCCTCAATGAATGAAAAAAATCCCAATATCATGCAAAAACCACGCGAAATTTCCCAATTCCATGGGTATGGTCATATTCCCAAAATGGTGAAAAAAGCCCTGGATGTCGTTATTTTCAATAAATTTAATTTTTACATTGAAAAAAAATTCCTTTTAAAAATGAAATAAATGGAGTAGATAGATTTACTTACAAGTAACAGCATATGCAGCGTCTCTCCGACAAACGGAAGTCCGTAGCTTCCGGGCGGAAGTGGCAGCTTACACGATCTGTCACGTGAAGAGTTCGTGTAATAGTTCCACAAATAAAGACAACCGAAGATCAGAATGCCGTGTAAAAAGACCAGTCTTAACACATATGACAGGATGAATCCTCCATATATGAGCCAACTGAAAAAAAAGCAAATGGTATAACATGTATTTCATAACGTACTGTTGTATCATATAATTTCTTGGGGATCCAATTCAGAGCAAATGACATCAGTGACATTTTCGCGAGGGATTTAATTCGCGCAGTTGTAATATTCTCATAAGACTAGATATTAAATGGATATAATAATAATTTCTTTATTTGAAGAAGGTAACATGCACAGATATATAAACCAAATATTCATATACCTTATTTTAAACATGGCCTTCTTAAACAATTTCATAAATACAATATAACTGTAAAAATTTGACAATTTTAAAAAAAGGGAATTATTTTTTTAAATCATATTGCGTGTTTGTTTCAACTTACATTTTGATTTATATTTAGTTACGAACAATTTCGTTACATTTTATGTATTTCAACAGACCTCACGAAATAATTTAGAGAAAACATATATAAAAATTTCATACAGTATTGACGCACTATGCTTTTTTTTCTTTACTTCATAAACTGATTGCAATCTTTTTTTTTAATTCGCGTAGTTCTCGCTTAGGTATATAAATTCAAACCTTTAAAAATGTTTTACTATCTGCATTACAATTACGCCGTACTTTTACAATCGTAAATTTTTTTAATATCTCGAAATTGCGCAAATTATTCTGCGCGAAATTATCATTGAGGCATGTGCGCGAAAATAAGTTCCAGAGAAACAAATGATACATTAAAAGCTCTGATTTGACATCGAAACGACATTCAGTTCAAAAGCGGCATTTTAGAATGGACCTAGTTAAATAAGTTATAAAAAAAGATTGAAAAAAGATTCACATTCCCTAAAACCCCAAAATCTTTATAAAAATAACGTTAAGTAAAGAAAAAAAAACTGGAAACTTCCTTAAATATTTGAGTGGTTGAAATTATACTTTATGCAATGTAATTGGGGTAGTTTTCAAATTGTTTGAAATTTATTTCTATAAATCAGTGCTTACGCATCACTGAATGATTTACATAGTAATTAATTTACTAGATATAATATAACATTATATATTACAAATTTAATCAGCCGAGCGACTGCGCGGTCTTGACCGAATTATTTTGTAAACACTAACCTCTGCTATGACAATATTGTAGCCAAATAAATCACATTTAATAAAATCATTAAAAAATAAATATTTATATAAGAATATGAATTTATTTTAATTTCATCTCGCGCTAAAATATAGTTCCCATCGAAGAGCAGGTATCTTTTTAATTGTGTTTGGACAAATAAAAAAAGAAAATTATTTTAAAAACAACAACAACAACAGAATGCGCGTTCGTTGGAACTAAAATTTAAGTTTAATTTATCAAATGCATAAAATTGGCCGTGCTGATTAGTTTAAGTCAATTCGGTAAAACAAAATGTATGTACCTTATTTTTCATGATAAAGGGCACGAGTCCCAAAAGTAAAATTAAAGAGAAAAATACATAGAATATTTAAATTAAATTTTCGCTTATAGTGTGGGTCTTTTTTTTTAATTTCGCGTATAAGTGTTTTGGTAACCAGTTAAAAATTTCCTAATTACCTAGAAAAATAGCGCTATTTTTACAGTAATTTTAAGGTTAGGTGTATTTATGGTTTTTTTCTTCAAGTTTTCATGATAAAGGGCACGAATCCCAAAAGTTAAATTAAAGAAAAAAAATACATAGAATATTTAAATAAATTTTTCGCTTACATCGTGCGTCTTTTTTAATTTCGCAATTAGGTTTTTTTGGTAACCAGTTAAAATTTTCCTTATTCCGTAAAAATAGCGTTTTAAAAGTGATTTTAAGATTATGCGTATTTATGTTTTAATAAAAATATGAGAAATAAAGTTTTTACTAACCTATGTTGGAAATATGTTGAAGAGTGCGTCTGCGTGTTGTTCAGGAAAAGATCAAAGCGTTCCGAAAATTCGGGAATCCGAATTCCTTCCGACACATTTCTCAGCTCCAAATACAATTCAGTCATCTTTTTCAGAATTAATTTCACCGATGTTCTTCGATTGATAAATTCGTTCAAAATCTTTCCTACTTCGCGGCCTCTCGGGCATTTATACGAGATGTTACCTCAATCACCCTTTGACCTCGCAAAAGTACGTAATGTTCGAGCGTGACCCGGTAAGGTGAACGCGGAGGCGAGAATGGGCCCATTCATTAGTCACTTAAAAATACGCGCCAAAGAATTACTATATTCTTTCACAAATCTTCTTTACGTTTGTGCTTACATCTTTGTATTGTTTTGATATTTATTTAAAAAAGACAATGGTAGTGGAAATAAATCTACACACTATACACAAAAATAAATCAATCATCACTCAAAAAGTTTTCGAACGTTACGTGTTTACTAAAATGCAAAAAACGTTCTCCGAAGATAAGAGGCATCAAGTATGAGGCATTGAGTAGAATTTTGTAAGCTCTTTTAACACGCGGAACTTAGATTGAAATTTTATTATATGTACATTTAAGTTGTAGCTATTTTCTGAAAATTACGTGTATGCTATTCGTATAGACGTTTTAACGATAGTTTGGAATCGCTGTAAACATGTCCCGATGGATGCCGACGTCTGATTCTATTGCGTTACTGAATTGAATAAAATTGAATTTTAAGAAACAAAGATGTTCGGATATTTATTAAACTTTGATGTGCTTTGTTTGTTAATTTACCAAAAACATATTTTACAATTTTTCAGATGTGTAAGTCTGTAAATTACTGCATTCACGTGTTCGTCTAAAAAGTTAAAATCCTTTGTTTTGTTTTTTTAGATGTTTAGTTACGTTTTCCTTTTGGATTATCATTATTATAAATATTTTGTTATATTTATTATAATTATATTAAAGACGCTCGTAAAAAGTTTGCATTTTCTTTTTTTTTCTTTTTTAAGCAATCTTTTTATCACGTGACTGTTAGTTATCAATTACGTACTATCCCTTTCATCCATATCGTATACGCCTGTTATCGCATACATCAGCAAAGAGTGTAGATTCAGATCTGCCTGCACATCCGTGCCGTCTGATCAGGATTTGTGCTGTCCGCTTTCTGGTCAGAAATAAACTTATAAATAAAACGCAAACAATGTAGATCCTGATTAGACGGCACAGATGTGCAGGCTGATCTGGATCTACACTGTTCGCCCATGCCATATACCTGTATATATGGAGGAAAGGGATAACATATGTACACACGTGTCCTGATACATATTTTTGGCTTCGCACTTCTGATCCCCGAGCGGGCTCGTAATCTGTTATTCATTTAGACTGACCTGACCGCAGTTCATGGGTGTAATCTAAGGTCAGTTTACCGCATTATATAATTCGATAATATCCAATATATTTGACCTGATAGTTAACCCGGGGTCACCTGGTTTTCTTTTCTCAGTGTGTAAATAAAAGAAATTATGAATGAGTAACCGACATTGTTCTTTATTTACTAGTAGTTGTAGTTTATTATAGAAATATGAAAATGATGCAATAGGCATTGTCTAAATCGTCGATTTATGAAGCATGGCCATACAGCGGTCCATCCCCACGACGAGATGTAATCTGGGGTGAAGGAATGTGTGGGCAAGGGGTTACCTCAGTTCATGAGTCAGAGGTCAAATGTTGCAGGATAATTAGGGGACGTCCCCTATTATGCTGCTTCTGATCTCTTTTGTCTGCATGCAGTCAGGAATGATGTTTCATTCAAAAGGATGGGTCATTTGTGGTCACACTGTCCGGGTTGACCGGATGTGGGGACATCGCAGCATGATCAATAGGTGACAACAAAAAAGCGCTCGTTGCGTTTACCCGCTTCAATCCAATGAAAAAACCCAGATCAAGAATGTCTTGGACCGTGAACTGTGTTTTATACATTGGCTTCAGTCTAATGAGGTTGAACAACGCTCATACGTATCAATTGTCCGAAATCATTCAACATCCACAGAATGCTAGTAATGAACAAATCATTAAATTTGGTATTGTACAGAATTTACAGACCTCAAAGAACTTCGTCTGTGACTGAAATTATACTTTGTCCGATGGAATTGCATTATTTTTCATACTGTTTGGAATTTTATTTCCATATATATTAGAATTTATGCACCATTGAATTAATTTACCTAGTAAGTGATTTGATTTACTTAATATTTGATTTACTTATATTTTTAACCTCTAATTAGGTAAGTGTTCACAAATAAAATCGCCGCTCTTGCTCGATTTTATTCTGTAAATGCTCAATACTCAACTTCTGTCGTTGGTTCGCCATCATGACACCATTAGTTTTGTCGTGTTAGCACTTCGTTGAGTAAGGGGCCTAGCAGACTGTATTAACCCTTTCCTCCATTATACACCTTTTTACGCATGTGTGACCTATGTAGATCCAGATCAGTCAGCACATTCGTGCCATCGCATCAGGATCTGCCCTGTTCGCATTTTGGTCAGAAATAACCTAATGTTAACCGGATTTGCCGGCTGATCTGGATCTACACTGTTTTCACCCAAACAATTAAGGTGTGTCTATGGAGGAAAGGGTTAACCAAGGAATAAATATCGAACATGTGCATGATGATGATCACTTTAAAGACGCCTGCGGTAGTTTCTGTTTTCACAAGGTTATGAATTTTACGTGTTCACCGCTTGTATGACAAAATTGTTATAATTTTTCATTTAAATTTGTCTGTTTTCATCATTTTCATATTGTTCTTGAAATTTTATTGTAACTTTATTATTATTATTATTATTATTATTATTATTATTATTATTATTATTATTATTATTAATAATAATAATAATAATAATAATAATAATAATTATTATTATTATTATTATTATTATTATTATTATTATTATTATTATTATTATTATTATTGTTATTATCTTTCTTTCAATTATATTATGAGAATGTATGTATGTATGAATGTAAATTTGTAACCATTTGTACTTGTTTTTCAGAGGACCATATGGAAGAATCGCTATGCCAAATATGTCATCCTCTCAAAATAAAGAATTTATTATTTTTATTATTATTATTATTATTATTATTATTATTATTATTATAATTATTGTTATTATTATTATTATTATTATTATTATTATTATTATTATTATTATTATTATTATTATTATTATTATTATTCGAATTTGGCAATATCATTCGTTGAAAAAAGTTGATTCACTAGTATTATGAGAGACAAAAGTATTTTTTTTTTTTGCCAATAGATAACAAAATTTACATTTCCTTGAATTAAAATAACCATAAAAAGACCGTTATATGTGAAAATGGTGCTCTTGTAAAATTAATTATATGTGAAATCGGAATATACCGGAATTATCTTTAAAGCTGGTTATAACACGAGTTTACTATGAGAAAATATTAACTTTTTCATCGATTAAGTGACATTAAAGAAGGTTTTTAATGTGGAATTAATATCAAACATGTGCATGAAGCTAGTTAGACTGGCTCCCGTCCCTATGTTCTGTTATTTATTTTCACGTCGCTTATATAATAATAATTTATAACTCCAAGAAAAGCAACTCCTGCAGGTACCTTACTGATAGGCATTTTGCTTCCTTATCTCCCAGAACATAGATGGTTCAGCATGTCAGAAGAAAGAAAATGAAATAAAAAAAGAGATAATAAGTATTTCAGTGTCTTTTTTTAAATAAACCATCTAGCTGGTGCCAGGCTAGAAGCTAGTGTGCTGGTGCCGCTATCGCTCTAAAACTGGTTGTATCACAAGTGTACTACAAGAAAATACTCATTGGCTTACGAGTTACGACTAAATATTTTACGAGTGTACTGTGAGAAAATGCTAACTGGCTCACGACCAAGTGTTACACAACTGACCGATAGTTCGACCACCTAACCTCGCTCAAACCTTCCGTTGGTATTTTAAGGTATAAACAATATTAAATGGTCAATGAGGTCACGATTATTTACATGTCATTTGCAGTGCAATGTCATTTATCTCGTGACCTCTATATCGTGACCTCATATCTTTGTTTACATATGACAGAGTTAGCAAGACAAATTTTGATGTGGTCAGTTTGAAGAAAATCTGCAATTTACCTTCCCTAGCTACCGGCTGTGATTTCAAATATAATCACATAATATTTTCAAACACTTTTCTATTATATCTGTGGAATTAAGTTTTTCTGGGACGAATTATATTTTCACATCTGAGAACTAAGAACATTTATAATGTACGGAAAGGGGAGCTTTCAAGTAAGAAAAATATAGAGATGTAAGGAAGACTTACCCTACCGTGTTTAAATTTAACAATTATTTCCGCCACCCCATCCCCCTCCTCACCCCACCATTACGGCGATCTGTCATGTGACATGGTATTTCGCAGTGAAGCCGGCAACCTAGAATATTGCGTGGCTCATATTTATGTTAACCGACAAAAACCTATTTTTTACGGGAGAAATTATTTAAAAAACTACATTTCTGATTAGTAAAATTTTAAAATCTTTTATAAAAATGTTGGAAGCGGAAATTGTAACAATAATCTTTTAAATGAAATAGGTACGAGTAAATATTTACACTGAGTAGAAATTCACTTTAATAACATAATATTTTTCAATTTTTAGTAATTTAAAAGCAATTGACTAGAATTAACAAAAATATTGTCAGCGGTAAATTGCTATATACATAGCAGTAAACAAAGATGCAATCAGTTCTCATTACGACAATCGTCTGCCAAATCAAGCATCATGATAACGACGCGGGACATGATATATACCGGTATCTTTAATATAATAATTATTTCCATAACAAAAAACCCTTCTAAACCAGTACGATGGAAAAAGACTATCGTTTCCATAACGGTACATGGAATGATGTATTAAGTATTTAACATACAAATTATAGTTTCATATTCACCAAAATAAAAGCTAGACTTGTTCTGAAACCATGTACTTTTTAACAACAAAACAGTAGCAACAACAACAATATTTCCACAGTTTTATTTTCTTTTACTTTTAAATGCAAATACGTTAAATTTATATTTCCACATTCGGAAGTTACGGAAATGGTCGATTGTTGTTTTTGTGTATCCTCAAACACAGTTCATTCATTTCAATTTATTCATTCTTTTTTGCTCGTAATTTAGGGGCTAGTGTGAGGTTGGTGCACCCTAGAACCTAATTTAAACCCCCATTGCCAAATTGTTTTGCCACTGACACGGTTTCAAGGCGGTGTCCCATCGGGTTTTCTTTTTCGTTAATTGTTTCAAAATGATCACTTTATAAACCCATGATCTTTTTTCTTCTATACCATTTGGCTGCGTGGGGAGGCTGTGTTTTCTGGGTGTTGAAAAACCGGATGTGCATATTTCGCTCATTTCCGGCATTCTTGCTGGCGATCTATGAGTCTTTGGAAAATGTATAGCTGCAGTTTTATGTAAGATATGGTGATAAAGTTTGAATATTGGTTGCTGTCAGTTTTTTATCTTTTTTTGGGACCCAGTTACGGGTAACCCTATGTTTTTTCTGTTTCTGTTTTTACAATTACACATTATGTTTATACATTTATTATTTTAGATGGGACTAGAAATATATTTAACATGAGCATCGTTCTTTCATACAATTTAGTACAATTTTGTTCATTGCTAGCATTTTAAGGGCTTACCACACTCCTCCCAACCACGTTCATCGATAACAAGAAAATTATCAAAATCTCAAAAATGGCAAAATGCCGTTCAATGAAACTTTGCATAAATGAATGTTACTAATGTATCTTTATTTTGCATACAGTAAGACACGTTAGAAAAGTAAAGAAAAAAGCTAGACCTAAAAATTACTTAAAATTCTATTTACATAAATTCACAAAAACTAAGCGATACAAAACATAATTTAAAATTCCCACGTGAGTGGAATGATACTGAAAAGAACATGTTGTTTACTTTGTAAAAAAATCTTTCAACTACTAAAAGAGAAATCAGTGATTGTTATCTGTTTACGCGACCAGGAAGCGACCAGGAAATTGAAGGTCAAACACACTCTTACTAATATCTTGTAAAGTTAACAGGAGGACACGATAAATTGTTGTCAGTATCATATATTTCTTATGTGGGCATTTAAAATGATGTTTTGTGTTCTTTAGTTTTTGTGAATTTACGTAAATAGAAGTTGAGGGAATTTTTAGATCTCGCTATTTTTCTGTACTGTTCTAACGTGTCTTACCATATGCAAACTAAAGATACATTAGTAACATTCATTTATGCAAAGTTTCATTGAACGGCGTTTTGCCATTTTTGAGATTTTGATAATTTTCTTGTCATCGATGAACGTGGTTGGGAGGAGTGTGGTAAGCCCTTAAAGAGAAAATATATAAATATTGCCACAAAATGGACCACCAAATTTTTGTAGAATACGAAAGAAAAAAAAAAACAAAACGAAAGACAAGTAAAAGAACAATATTAAATTTGTAATAAAAAGTATATGTAATAAAGTAAAATTGTTCAAAGTGTCGCGCAAATCCCACTCCCATACCTTAACCCCGAAAGCGTGTTGTAAATAACATTTAGGTTACAAACCACCAATTCAATTTCCATAGACTTCCATTATAGCATTTCATCAATTTCTGAATTTACTATTGAGTCAAGCCCTTAAAATCATACAGTTCTCAAGAGAACCAACATAGAGACACCATAAAATACTAATTCAACAATAGCATGACCGATAAACTTTTTCGGCATTTAAGATTTAAGCCAGAAGTGTATCACCCCTGTCTCTGCGGAACTTTAGTTTGCATTCTGTTTAAAACGACAGCTATTTTGATAGTTGAATTTCACTTTGTTTAATTATCAATTTCATATAATTTGTATTCAAATTACTACAAAATCATTATATTTTCTCAAGATAATTTTCTTTTTAAAATATATTTATTATCATTTTCTACCAATCATGCTTGACTTCCTGTTACTGATCCGCAAATACCCTGCACAAAAATTTTTTAGAGGCCTGATCACCAATATTTAGTGGTCTATAACCTTTATATTTATTTGATAAAAGGATCTGAGAAGTTGTGCAATCAGTATGCATCAAGGTCTGTGGAGTAGTTAAACATTTCAAAGTCTAATCTATATACTTTTCGGATCCTGTTTATCGTACTTTCTGTTATATGGTCATATTCCTTAATCAATGCTTCCCGTCTTTGTTCCTTACTTTGCTCCAATGACAGCGGATATTTCTCAATCGTTTCTAATACAACATCTATCAAATATGTTTTGTCTTGGTATTCTTTTTCCGAGAACTTGTAATAGGGAAATGTAACATGTTTGCTTATAAGCCCTTGAATTTGAAATGCTTTCCAGATTCTTTGTACAATCAACGGCCATGTCCAACAGTCCGGACTCTCTTTGAAATCATTTTGTCTCTGCACGGCTATATAGAGTGCATTTATTACGCTTCGCACTGTGAACTCCACGCGACCGGAATGGAGAAGCTCCTGTATAACATGGAATGATTCGTCGCTCACATTGACAGTTTTCAGAACGTGTTCTATATCATCGCCAAATGTTTCTTGTTTCACTACCACAGTTCTTTCACTGTTACAAATGACATCTGAATGCAGCGCTGACACCGGTCCGTAATGATCAAACATGGCTTTCTTTTTTTGCTTCGACAACGCAAAATCAAGGAAGTCTTGGAATGAAACGTTTACGGTACAAGCCAAAAGATTCTTAGCTAATTTATGGTTCGTTTTGTTAAATAGAATGTTAGATACCAGCATATACTTGTCAAATATCACACTTTTGCCAAGACTAACAGAAAACGGTAGGTACACCTTGTCCACATAAGCGGCAAAGAGTCGGCTAAACGGATTTCTAGCGGGTATTATGGCCAGTGCACGGTTCAGTTCAGTACGGTTCAGTTGGTGTACCCATTCGCCAGCGTTGGCATGAACATGTGCTCTACTCCAATCCATAATCTTTTGTGACTTTGCGACCCCAAAGTTCAGTATATGAAACATCATCTTGAAAAACGTTGAACCGATTTTCGGTGTTTTAATGTAAGCGAGTTTGTATTTCTTGGCAAAAATCAGGCTATAAGTAGAATTAGAACTCTGTTTGTCCGCGATGCCTAGCTGTGTACACACCTTGTGTACCTGAAGATTGTTTTGGGCTGATAATAACAAGGGTTCCGTCATGTCTGACTCCCTAGAACTCTGTTTGTCCGCGATGCCTAGCTGTGTACACACCTTGTGTACCTGAAGATTGTTTTGGGCTGATAAAAACAAGGGTTCCGCCATGTTTGACTCCACTGGCGTGTCTGCAATCACAATGAATAATGGTCAATGTTTTCGAACTGAATTAGACTCATGATAACATTTAGACTTAAATTGTAAAATAGTAAATAGTACAGGGATAGAACTAGAGGGGGATCAGCTGCGTTATTCGAATCCCCGTTTTAGCATCAATGTTTAATTTTCATGGCGATTTCGGAAAGAAAGTTGGAAATTATCATGTTTTTTTTCTCTCTTTTTTTCTTTTTTTCCCTAGTTTGAGGCGGAAATTATCATGTTATTATTCTAAGACTTCAACTAATCCTTTTCTGTAAACCTCGCATCCGACCCTGAATATTATGTCGTGAAACGTGTTTTTCATTTTTTCAGTCCCACTGTTAAAGCCATACATGGGTTTTGTGCATGATTACAGCTATACTTATAAAATTGACACTAGTTTTGACTTTTGCGGTAGAAATGTCGGTGTCGCGAATTATGGTTATAAATCGGATTTTCATCCGATTCAACCTTGGGGCTGATTGAGGTTAAAGAACAGTGTCTGCCCAGCTGCTTTTACATTTATTCTACAATCCCTTATTTAACGAGGATACAAATAATGTTCAGGCTGGAAGAAAAAGGACTTTCCACTTTCGGTCTTGTCATTAAAACCGGAAGTAGGAAGTACCTTACGGATTTTTTTTGTCCAAACTAAACATGATTTCTTACAGTACTCTTAAAGAGATTCGGGCACCATGTATAAAGCATCTGGCAGATACTTTTGATTAACATGAGTCGACCCCAAAATTATACGATATATATTGTTTTGGTTCTGACGTTTATGACAAAAAACCTATGAAATGCGGTTATACTTATAGGCATTAATTGTTGTCGTTCTGCAATAATTCCTTACTTAAATAATAATAATAATAAAAGCTGTTAACAAAATCTTTAATTTCATTTTGAAGCAACTGTTATCTGAAGACAAAAACACAGTAAATAATAAAGTTGTAAAACTTACGCGGCTGCGTTCGCCATGAAGAGAACAAGAACTCATTGACATAAAGAATGCAAAGTATCGCTCCTGCAAGCACAAACACACAGCATTGTCGTTTGGAAGCCATTTCTGCAGTTGAAAAAGAACGAGATCGTTAAATAACTTTTTAAATATTCTTTAAACCACTGCACCTATAAAATATAACATGGAATATTAAAAAACTTTGAACAATGCCATACTCAACGTGCGTGAAAAATTATTTCTTCAACGGTAAAGCATTTTATATTTTGGGGTCATATCGAATTTCAAAACATTCAGTGAATTACTTTTCTTTTAAATTTTGCTTTTAAACTAATTTTATAATTTTAATTTATCACAAAAAGTTAATAAATAACATTATTGGGAATAATCTGTTGCAAGTCTCAAGTCTACAAACTTAAAAATCTCTCCGTAGAATTAAAAAAAATGCATTATAAGCGACATGATTTCAAAACACATGTATATGCACCAAATAAGTACATCAACATAAACTTTCGGTATCTTTGACAGTGCTCTCGTTAGGTTTCGTAACGTATGCACATCATGAAACATTCGACATCCGTAGTAATTAATATTGTTTCGGCAAATGACGAATTTGAGATTGTGACAGACATTTGATAAGATTAACGCTTAAATTCAGGTTAAAGTAATGAAAATGGGGCATAACTAAAAATTGATATTGCCTCTACCTGGGTGGGAACCCACCTAGTCTGGAATACCGACAACGCAACTAATTGAGCTAACCAGGACAACTCCATTTGCCGGATATACGTTACAATCACTGCATGACATCGGTGACGGGTTATTTTTCTAATAACAGTACTGACTATAATTATGTACAGGGAGATTTTTTACGGCACACTGCACAAATAACGTTACTGTGAATTTCAAAAGATATGACCTCTACCTGGGCGCGAACCCGCAACGTCAAGGGGACAGCGAAAGTAAAGTGTTATCAATATTATTGTTAATATTGTCTGTAATATGCAGATTTTTTATTCGGAGTATAAATATTTTTCCAGGAGAACTCTTGATTTTAAGGACATTCGCAACTATAAAATTCATGTTAAATTTGAAAGGGCATACCTGAAAAAAAAGTAAAGCAGGAGTTATCATTCTTGTTGTCAGAAATTGTTATGCTGGTGCAGATGAAATATTCTCCTTTTAAAGTAATTAGCAGAATCCAGTTTCAGATTAAATCATTTAATTTAATTTAATCGTAATATATTTAAGAAGTAGTTATAGTTCTGCTTTCTGTTTTTGTAGATAAAATTTCCAAGTATTGTGACACTAGCATACCTTCTTCTAAAGTAATATTCAACGTTACGTTTTAATGTAAAAGTCAGTTGAAGGGGGCATAACTAAAACATATTCAACATGGGGTTAAAGTTCTTGTTGTCAAAAATAGCTCTGTTCAAGAAGAAGGTGTATTCCATGTTTTGAATAATGGATATTGTACTTTCAAATAATATTTCCCCTACTAGGGAGCAAACCCGTACGAGGACAGTGTCTAGACGTGCAATGCCAAACACGCTACTTATTGAGATAACCTGGACAACACCAAAAAGTTTGATCGGATAACCCTGATAAACGTAATCATCACTGCATGACACCGGAAACCGATTATTTACTGATAACAGTACGGACTATATGTAGGGGGAGACTTTTTACGGCCGCTGCACTGTGCAAATAGAGCTACTGCGAATTCCAAATGATATTGCCCCGGCTTCAACATTAAGTTGCAGTTTAGTCATTTAAAATTAGAGCTAAATAATAATATTTATATTATGATTCGTTTGCAAACAGATATGAGTACAAACACATTCAAAAAATAAAATTTGCTTTTTCTTTTCAGAAAGGGCATTAGGGTCAGCCTGTAAACTTACAAAGCTTATTGCCAAACAAGTTTAATGAATTGGAAATATCAAACATCATTCCCACAATGAATTCAATATTTGGTACCTTTAGAAATTCAATGATGTAAGTAGTTGGTCTTTCTAAAGAACAACTGTAACGATATGATCTGGACCCAATATCATAAAACTGAAATTGGATAACAGTCTCAAATATCAAGCATCCTACTGGCTGAAAGGGTCGCCATTTTTGCCAATCAGATGCTTGAAATTTGAGACTCGTCTCCAGTTTTAGTTTGATGATCTTGAACCCAGCAGTCTGTAGTAAACTAGCAAAGTTCGAAAAATATAATTTGCGAATCAGAGCAATAGGTGTTTTATTGTAAATAAAAACTGGAGTTGTATTTATAACAAACGATAGGTGTTTCAGGAAGGTCAATTAAATTGATCTTCTTGTTTAAAAACAGCACACTAAATTTTGGAAAAAGTGAAATATCCATTTCAGGAATGGCAACATACAGCAGACACATCCTCTCCACACAGCCAAAAAGTAGAGAGAAGAGAGCATGGTTTTACCATGTTTCAAAATAGACGGCACAAATAATTCACGACATAGAGAACCCTTTGGGTTACCGCCTTGGAACAGTCAGTGGCAAAACCATTTTGCCACTAGGGGGTTTAAACCATGTTCTAGGGTGCACCAACCTCACACTTGCCCAAAGAGGTTCTCATATGAACAAACAAGTACAAGTTTTCTTTGTGGAATAATTCCAATCCACCCATCAACTCGGCAATGTTGCATGCAAAAGCTCACAAACATATAAAACATAGGAAGCACAAGTAAAGCAAAAGGGTGGAAACCTTATCATACTACATGTCATTGAGGCTTCTGAGTAAATGCAAAATTAGGCTCACAACTTAGTAAGGCGTAGTTTCTGCTTCCTCATTCAGATTCTTTGAGGGCATTTGTAAAATGACACCAAACCTGAAAAATAGCATCCCTGTCCCTGTCCCGATGTTTTAATATTTTAAGAGCTATAAATGGAAATATAACCCGGCGATTTTGTTTATATAAAAAACAACATCCATGCAACCACGATTGTCTATTTTGTGTGATCAGACCTTCAGAATTTTATTGGACGAAACTTATCACTGGAACCAACAGGTACCGTGCTTTTTAATCCTGTGGTCTGACATTATTAAACTGACCCTTAAGAGTCAGATCAGTGTTGTTACATCCGTAAATAAATCAATTTGAATTGAATTGAACAAGGTGTATACTAAAAGCCCAACACTTTAAGCTCTCTGAAAACAAAAATAATTGTGAAATTCGTACATTTTCTATTCCATTTTCATCTATACAATGCCACTTTTGATTTTTTTTCTCTTCTGGCTGAAAGCCATGTTTGTGTCCATTAACGAAAAGTAACGTCCTTTTTAATGCCGGTTAAAAAACACGTAAGAAGCTCGGTTAGATTGTTTACTCCGGCAATCGGATTCTTGCTGATTGAACTCCAGCTGCTTTGCTCTCGGTAGGGTCATTGATTATATGTATATTTATTGTCATGTTTTATCATGAATCATTGTAAAGAGTAATATTGCTAGTTGATAAGAAGCTGGAGGAGAAAAATAGATACAGACAGCAAGTGTTACGTCATCCAACAGCCAATCAGAGGCCTCTAGTTTTTTTTTGAACAGCCGTTTATAACACAGACTACTGAGTAAGAGTCTAACTAGCAGTTTTGTACCGAAAAGAACGGATACCACGCTAATAGGGATACCGCATTTAAGGTTAATTCAAGTAACGCGATAGACACCGAGAAATCAACGTTTGTTATTGTTTTCATAAAATCCTTAAGAAAATCCAGAAAAATCAACAATGAGCAAAGCGCATCCACCAGAATTGAAGAAGTATATTGTTTAATATCTTTACTCCTGATGATAAATCTGTTTATTTCTTGTTTGTTTGATGTTAAACATAAATTATGACGGCCAAGGAAGGAACCGGCAAAAAATCTACATTCCTGAATTGATTTAAATTAAACTCTGTCGAAATTTGAGACGCATTTACAGTTTATGCTATGATGTTTTGATAGAACAACCGCATACTATTATAATAATGCATGAATTCTTATATATTACGAGCGTTTGTGTTTAACACCGGTGAAAACTGATCTTGAATTTTTAGATCTTGCTATTTTTCTTTACTGTTTTAACGTGTCTTACCATCTGCAAAATAAAGATACATTAATAACATACATTTGTGCAAAGTTTCATTCAACGGCATTGCCGTTATTGAGATTTTGATAATTTTCTTTTTATCGAACAGGATTGGGAGGAGTGTGGTAAGCCCTTAACACAGCCGCCTAAATCAACTTCTGAAACACACTGTTTTTGTTTTGATATACTGGAACTTTAATACCAGTCTGTTCCCAATCAGATACAAAATTCTATAAAAAAATTAACATTTTGGCTCTAAGTAGAAGGTCAACTCCAGACCTCCATTTTGTAAGTGTAAATGTAAGCACACTTAATCAAGTCACTCATCAATATTCACGATCTACAAGTGACAAGCATAATAGTGTATTAATGAATAGGAAGGATTCACAGGTAGCCAATATGCTAAAAATAGATTCCCTGATAAGAACTGACCTTAGCAACCGTTGCTAGCGGTACAAATTTTGTATCACTTGCATGCAGTTTACTATAGATTTGCATGTGTTTACGTATGGATCTGCAACCAAATTCTTCTAAAAAATACTTTGGTAGGACAAAAATTGTTGCTATGGTGTTTGTAAAAGTGACTCGAGGTATGCAGACAAAGATGACATGAAAGATGTATTTTTTATACCCTTTCTAAATCCAAAAACAAATGAACAGAAGTGCAAAAAGTGGATAAGTGCTTGTGGTCGGGAGTATTATACTATTGACAAAGTGAAAAAATGGACATATATATGCAGTAAACATCAATGGAAATAATAATGTCCTTCTCTCCCCCAGCTTCAATGCATGTGTGAGGAAAATTATTTGAAGATTTAGCTTGGGCCGAGTCTAACTGCTAAATCTTTTTGGTTATTTTAATGCTTTGTGTTAAATAAGCATGTTTGAACGGTAAAGTCCGAGGACTTCCGTCAGATGGTATAAAAGCAATTACCGTTCATTGATACAGGGCAGTCTGTCGCTGAGTGTCGAGGTATTCACATCGTTGAGATTCAACATTTTGGTCTGCATTATAGGTCCAATATAGTACATATCTGTACTAGGGCATATTGACCGGGTTGTTTCGTTCAACATGTATGATGTGAATAGTATTGGTTGAAGCTAGGGTTGATAGGGTTTTGAGATAGTGTCTTCAGACAATTGCTGGAAACACATGCGTCTGAAACACTTGTGTCCCTAAGGTAGCTTCAGAGTAGATGATGAGGATATGTTTCTAGATAGTGACCTCAGACAATTGCTGGAAACACATGCGTCTGAGCCACTTGTAGTTTGAGAGTAGGAGTTCAGGATAGGGTTTAGAATAGTGTCTTCAGACAATTGCTGGAAACACATGCATCTGAGACACTATTGTTGAACAGGCTAGGCTAGATTTTAGTGTTGAAGGTTGTTTGTTTCGGGTTTTGTTTGAATAGAGATTGTTCAAACCTTGTTCAGCATTATTTTGAAAGTTTTAGTTGCTCAGGTTTGCTTGATGCAAGTGTGTTATTGTTTGAGGATCTGTTGAAAGTAGTTCGAAACATCATTGTGTTTCATATAGTTTTATTGCTCAGCATATGCGCTGAGATCGTGCTTGAAGTTCGTGTGTGATTGTTATGTTTCGGACTGTGATTTTT
This sequence comes from Corbicula japonica, assembly GCA_038501625.1. Taxonomy (NCBI): domain Eukaryota; kingdom Metazoa; phylum Mollusca; class Bivalvia; order Venerida; family Cyrenidae; genus Corbicula; species Corbicula japonica. The sequence goes on from JAZAYU010000019.1 coordinate 6,142,983, forward strand.
GTTTGGGTGAGTGGTTGAAACTTTAGCATCAGCTATTTTTGTCCAGGAGGTTCATTGCCCTGGGAATATTGTTATATGTTCAGCTGATTCTTATCCTGATTATTGTGTTTCACCCCAATCATTTCAGCAATCATTGAAATCATTTTGGAGCAAAGTAGCTCAGGAAAAATTTATTATATTGTTAAAACAATACATTGCCCTGACATACGTTGGAATCATTTTTCGAGAAAAATTATATATATATTGGCTGAGACAAATAGTCTGAGTGCCTTCCGCTCGAGGCACGTTACACATGCCCTGCATCTGAAAAACAAAGACAGCAGCACTGAACAATATATTTAATTACTATACTTGATTAAGTATTATCTCAATTACTGGTATCAATAGCTACATAAATAACCAGTGATCTTCATTTTACATTATTGAACACATAAATATAATGATAAGATCAGCCATGATACAATCATACAGATATGAAACTGCATCTGTATCTGACTACCTCTAGCTCAAGATTATGTAAATGTATGCTTACACTGAAATGAAAATTCCATTTAGTATTATAATTTATTATTCTATAACATAACAAATGCATTTCAATGATTTTGTTTCAAATATTATTTAAAGAATCAAACAAAAAATACAATGCCTCAAAACAGTCATGTTTCTCAACTGTAAACAAAGAAAATATAAAGTGGATGTTGCTTCTCTGTCAATTAATTCTTGCCTTTTTCCTGACAAATTTAAACCATTACACTGTAACCAACGTTTTAATTCAACATTTGAATGCTCAGCAGTGTCAGATGAGCGAAACTTAGCTCCAGGTACATCATTTTCTGTTAAATTTACAGCAAATATCTTATCACAAGCAGCATTGTGTTGTACCACATGTGTATCACATGGTACAGATTACACTAATTGATGACGTAGTTGTGAATCCTTCCTATTGGACTTGTTGATTTTATTTTGAAGTTAACCTTCAGTTTTTAATTGTTTTTGTAAAACTATTTTCCAGGGTAAAAGTAATACACTAATTTGTTGTAAGCAATATTTGGTGAAGACTGCATTTATCTAACATGTTCCAATAAAGCCAAAGGAAAGCATGTGGCATGTGGTCCGAAAATTAAACTTATTTTCTCTTTTTTTCAGGTATATGGAGAAGAGGCTGGCTTGTAAGTTCTGTTTGTTATATTTCATTTTATCACTTTCCTCCATATACACATGTTAATGGTAGGGCAAACATGTAGATCTTTGCTGTCTGGTCAGGATCTGCACTGTTTGCTTTTTGTGTCGCCCTTTCGAAGAAATGGCGATACATAGGGACCGCTTCGTCCGCCCGTCGGTCTGTTACGAAAACTTAACGTTGGCAATAACTTTGCCATATCTTAATATTTCTTTATCAAACTTGCAAATCATATTGCTTATGACAACACGCTCGAGATGATGCCAAATTCTCAAGGTCAAGGTCACATTTGATGGAGTTATGCCCCTTTTTGTACTTGGATTTTTACACGAAAACTTAACGTTGGCTATAACTTTGTCATTTCTTAATATTTTTACATCAAACTTTCAAATTATATTCCTTATGACAACACGCTCATGATAATACCACATTCTTTAGGTCAAGGTCACATTTGATGGAGTTATTCTTCTTTATATGAAAACTTAACATTGGCTATAACTTTGCCATTTCTTAATATTTCTTCATCAAATTTTCAAATTATATTCCCTATGACAATACGCTCGTGACGATACTATATTCTTAAGGTCAAGGTCACATTTGATGGAGTTATGCCCCTTTTTGTACTTGCATTTTTATTCTGACAGCACCAGAGGGCGACACAAGTGTTCAACTGCAGCGTTTTTTTTCCCCAAAGGGGAAAGGTTCCCCTTCCCCTACAATTGGGAAATTTTCGCGTCGTAAAATCTTGAAATTGGGAAAAAAATCACTCGCAAATCAGCCAAATTGGGATTTTTTCTTTATTCATGTAAATAAACACTAGGGATTTTATTCAGCTTCACCAAGCATCATAAGCTCTGGTTTTTTAACAGGAAACCCTAGTGATGTAACTGTTAAGCCAGAACTAAGTTACAGCCAATCCAATGACTGCCTGTCTATGGAAAAATAATTTCCATTGGCAGGAAAAGTTTCATTGAGGTTGCAATTAATTTAATGTGAAATGAATCTGCATTTGAAATTATAATGGAAGGGTGGGGGCTGGAGTCAGTGTCAGGTTGAGGCAATGTGTCTTTGAGCTACATCTAGCTCAAGGATAGCTTCTGAGTGGGACTCAGTTTGGTATCCAAATACGTCGGAAAGGTTGGATTCAAGTTTAGTTTCAGTCCGATAAAATTTCGGGGGGAAGTACGGGAGGTTGCTCGATACCGGTACCTACATTCATTGGTTCAAATCGCTCAGACTCGGGACTCGTCGCCAATGGCATGGGATCGGTCGATATATACCCAAAATCTTGCAACAAAAGAGTGCCAGTGTTCGTATTTAACGGCTTCCTTTGATTAATCGCTCATTCTAAACGTTGTTGTGAAGTAACTACTTTCAGTTTCTGGAGACTGGTCATTGCGCTTCAATTTTATACGTAAGAATCAGTCAACTTGCAATTATTTACCGTAAGCCAGTCTGAAAAAAGGACGTGTATAAAACGCGTACCGGATCAATGACGTCACATGTCTTTTTTATTTAATGATAAAAACTGAGTAAGAGTCTAACCGGAGTGTTAATAAGAGTTACTCCCCTTTTGAACCGTACAGTTTTTTTACGCGAACGACATTTCTTGCAAAAAACTCTTTGGTCAATTGGGAAATGGCACTGTTTGTTGTTGGAAATATAGCTTTGGGGATTGGGAATGTCTGGTACTTTAAATTGGGAAGACTCCGGTCAGCTTTGGGAATGGTACCGTTTTGCGGAGGTAGTTAAAGAAGGAAAAAAAACACTGAACTGAACACCCATCTAGTTTATTTATAAGTTACTTTTGACAAAAACAGCGAGCAATGCTGGTCCTGATCAGATGGCGCAGATATATAGAGTATAAAGTTAATGTTACAGCTCTCACCAAGTGTAACTAAGTTATAATTTCATATGTTGCTCTTTTTACCAGATGTTTTATTTTGATTGAAAATTGAATGAAAAAAATTTACTGGTTGTTGCATCAGAATTTTATTTACTAAAGTAGTAAAGTTTAAGTTGTATAATTAATAATGTTGAGCCAGTGTCAATCAGGAAAATCGTTTTGTGAATGAAATGCTTGGGAAGCAGACAGTAATATTATTTAGTTGTCTGGCAATGATGTTTGCAAATATTGCAGAAAATGTCACTCGTAGGAATTCAGCAATCAATATATATTTTTGTCACAGTATACATGCCATTGTTTGTTTGCAGTGAAGCTTAATGGAGGCAGGAGGATAAGTGGTATTCTGAGAGGATTTGACCCCTTCATGAACCTTGTAATAGACGAGACCATTGAGGAAACAAAGACTGGAGAGAAACACGCAATCGGAATGGTGGTAGGTTTTAATAATATTATTTTGATATTGTCTCTTTTCTTGGAGTCCCCTAAATGGTTAGAATGTAAAATTTGAAAGATATTAAAAGTTAACGAATTCAGCAAATAACATCCGCAGACATATGATTCCTGCATATGAAACTAGCAGTTAAAGTTTGAAAATGCTTGGTTCATTATCTTTTCTTTGGTATCCCAAATTCAAATTGAACACATTCATATTCATACTTTTTCATTTGAAAAGTTAAATGAATGGATAGAAGTTCATGCCTATTTACGTAGTATACTAACAATCCCAATCTTATGTAGATCCCCAAAAAGTTAAAATGAAGTGGTGCGTGGTTAGTTTTCCTGAACCAATTCATAGTCTGTTGTCACAGTGATATTTTTAACCATACATATATATGTAGGTTTAATCGCATGTGCAACCAGTGTATTTATCCAGATCAACTGGCACATCCATGCCATCTGATGCTGATCTACACTGGCTGCATCTTAGTAAAAAATAACTTAATTTAAAAGCAATCGGGGTAGATCCAATTTTCCGGCTGATCTGGATCAGATCGACAAAATTAGCCTACATGATAGAGACTATCTAGGAGTTTTGGCTTAAGTCTTCCGTCATGGTTACAATAGACCGGTAATAATCAACATTCCACAGAGAAGTGTGCGACTTCTGAGAAGTGTTGTTACTTGCTTGTGTTTTATCTTACAGGTTGTTAGAGGGAACAGCATCATTATCCTGGAAGCTTTAGACCGAGTCTGATAGTGTGAACAGACAATATGTGACATTTTAATCTTTTGTTAATGTGTTCTCCGATAGTCTCTGACCAACAACTATATCTTCGACCTACAAGACAACAATGATCTCTACGAAAAGACGGCATGCAGCTTGGAGACTGCAGCTATCGGAAAAAAAAATGTTGTCTGAGAACATAGATATTGGATATGTCTGTGACACTAAATGTTCCAATCCATTTTGAAAGAAAATGTGAACATCTCATGTTTATGATTTCATTGTTTTATATGTAATCATGTTGTAAAAAAAATTCATTGTCTACATTCATTGTATAAATAAAACATTTTATTTCTACCACTTTCTCTTGATTTGTTGGCTTCAAATATATTGATATTTTGAAGGTTATGCAAAGATGTTATTCATAGTCTAGACAATGTTCAATTTCAACCAGACTACTTAATCCATTAATACACCTTTATCTTGTGGACAATCAGTTTAGGTCCAATCAGCTGGCACATTTGTTAGCCACAATAAAAATAAAGTCTAGGTTTATTCTTCGATGACCAGAGTTCTTTGGTCTATACAAACTTAAACCAGGTTCATTTCTTAAACCTCTTGCTCAACAGTAACTAGATCCAGATCAGCTGTCGAATCAATACCATGTGATCAGGATCTTCAATGTTTACTTTTAAACTTGATAGGATATTTCTGACCAAGAACCAAAAAGTAGATCCAGATCAGATTGCATGTAAGTGACAGCTGATCTGGATCTGTAACAACTGCAATAAAACCTGTATATATGGACTGATGTAGAAGTGAAAAAACAAGTCCTCTGCAATCCGAGTATTATTTTTTGCGGTACAACTCGACAAAAAACTTGAACACGTTAGCATAGTTTTAATTATTTATCAAAAATATGTGATTTCCACTGGCATAATAATGATATTCATTCACTTTACATACATCATTACATGTACACTGTTTAAATCTGCAATTTGACAGCAATTTATTTACAAGAACATAATAGAAAACAGCTGAAGTGCTCAAGAAAACAAATGAACTTGTAACAATCCTCTAAACTGACAGGACAAGCCAAAAGTATGTACATGTTAACATTTTTTCCCTCTTAACCCTCGACTATTAATTTTATTGGTGACCAGTGTAATTTCAGATTAGCCTGCAGACCTATCATCTTACTTGGAAATAATCTAACGAAGCTAAATGCCACCTGTGTAGAATATAGGAATAACCATGCCGTAATTTTGAAGTTTGCGACGGTATACACAGATTTTAATGGTCGCAAATATTTTTAACGGCGAAGGCACAGCCTGAGCCGTTAAAATGATTTAAAACCATTAAAATCTGTGTATACCGTCGCAAACTTCAAAATTACGGCATGGTTATTCCTATTCTAACGCTCTTCGACGTTTCGGCCATAATGCCTTCTTCAGGATTGTTTGTCATAACAGGAAATGACGTCAACGTCAAACGACAGTAAACAAGGAATTTTACGGTCGCAAATTTTCGCCATCTGACCAATCAGATTGCTCGAAATTTATTTAGTGCGTTAGAATCTGATTTAACAGCACAGTGTAGATCCAGATCGTCTGCATATCTGTATAGCCTAATTGGTATCTACACATGCTTTTAGATTTAATGAGGTATTTCTGACCAGGCACTTAAACAGATAAAAACAATGGCTCAAACAATTATGTTAAACTGATAAATTAAGAACAATGGCCTAGCCGACAGGTCACAGCTCATGGGTCATAATCAGACTAAAGTATAACTTGGGGGTGATGAAGGGGGGGGGGTACATTAACCTTTTCCTGTATAGATACAACTATTGATAGGGTGAACAGTTTAGATCCAGATCAGCCGGCACATTTGTGCCGTCTGATCAGGATCTAAACAGTTCGTTTTTTGATTCATTGGGTTATTTCTGACCAAAATGTGACCAGTGCAGATCCTGATCAGACGGCATGGATGTGCTGGCTGATCTGGATCTACACTGGTCGCACATGCGTAAAAATGCGTATATATCAAGGAAAGGGTTAAAGGAAAACTGGATTGTTTACAGAGATGTAAAATAATATTCAAGACATCATTTTGACACTTTGCCGTTAAAATATCTGAAACTAATCATATAAAACTAAAAAAAAAACTGACAGAACATAATGCAGACAAAGCTTGGTACCCGGCGATGTCAACACAAATGAATAAATAACTAAAATAGCACAATGAAATAGGAATTCATAGACAAATACATAGATATATATCAACATTTAACGCAACCCGCACCATGACTGAATATTGCAAAACATAAATCATGAACATATAAGACAGTTTAAAACATGAGTTTCACTTCATCAGACACTGTTAAACAACTTAACCTTTTCCTTCATACATACGCATTTTTACACATGTGTGACCAGTGTAGATCCAGATCAGCCGGCACATCCGTGCCTTCTGATCAGGATCTGCACTGGTTGCATTTTGGTCAGAAATAACCTAATGAATCAAAAAGCGAACAGTTTAGATCCTGATCAGCCGGCGTGGATGTGCCAGCTGATCTGGATCTAAACTGTTCGCCCATGCAATAAAGGTGTTTCTATGGAGGAAAGGGTTAAGAAAGAGAGGAAGACAAAGTTTTGTCCAAATGGAAAAACTAACAAACTAACAGTTTGCACAAGTTTCAAAACCAAATGCAGCTATATTGTTTGGGTATTGGTCTGAAGGGAAGAAACGATATATAGTGTGTGCTAGATTGAGTAGCCAACATAGCCATTTCCTCTATAGATACACCTTCATTGCGAGGGGAAAACAGTGTAGATCCAGATCAGCTTTCACGTCTGTACCATGTGATCAGAATCTACACTGTCTGCTTTTAGATTCATTATTTCTGACCAAGATGTGACCAGTGCAGATCCAGGTCAGATGACAAGGATGTGCCAGCTCCACAGATACACCATTATTAATCTCGTGGAGTAAAGGGTTAAACAATTTTTTATGGCACTTATGTTCTAATAACACCAATAAATAAATTTGCACGAAATTCTCAATTTGCTTACAAAGCGATATTTAAGCCACTCACCCACCACACAACTGTATACTGTACTAGCTTTTATGAATATGTAACAATTAACTTGTCCACTTATTTTTGACACACACTATACAACAAAGTTTTACACAGTTATATAACATTAATATTGAATATTCAGAAATTTCCTGAATATAATAATTGGTTGCATAATATTTTCCCTTCACTTATTAAGTGTAACATAGATTTACACCCATTTGTTGTTTTTTTCTGTTCTTCAAGCTTTATGGTTATGGGTGCTGGGTAATTCTAATTTTCTGAAGTTTCTATCAATGCAATATATGCTTGAAGAATGCAACTTAGAAATATTTTTCAATTAACTATTTACTCCTTAATTTTATATACGCCTTTTACAACATCGGCAAACAGTGTAGATCCAGATCAGCTGGCACATCTATATCTGATATAGATCCACACTGTTATCCCATGGGACAATAGCCATATTCTATGGAGTAAATTGTAAATTGTTTAAGTTTTGTCCATTAATAAAAAAAGAAGGTACACAATTTTACGAAACAATTTTATATGTTACAATTTTATAAAACTCTTTTATAAATGTATGAAACATCCTTATTTCTTACCTGTCAACAAACTTTTCAATATATATCCCAATTTCTTATCTGTCAAATATTTAAAAATTTTGTGTTTTTTGTTTTAGTATACATAGAGTATGAACATTTTTTATTCAAATAGGCGAATAAAAAACAGATGTTTGATTGGAATTTTATTGAAGATAGTCAATGATAATCAATACCTATTTATTCATATTAAATTTATGCTTTTGGCCCTTTGCTACATATAAATGATTTTTGATAGTTAAGGGCAACCAGTGTAGATCCAGATCAGAATGCATGGATTTGATGGCAGATCTGGATCTACACTAGTTGCCAATGGGATTTAAGCCTATACAGGTTTATGGGGGAAACCTCTGTTTTTCTGCCAAGTGAAGCTAATGTAAACAGCTTTAAAAAATGATTGCTTTTTTGTGAACTGAAGTAGTACCTAAGTAACAGCTTGTTCACAGCTGCTCTCAATAATTTATAGTTGTATGTAAATGGCAAGAACAAATCATGGGTTGAGTGTTAAACAATTGTAACAGTCTTTTGTATTCATATTTAGTCACAACTGTTTTGCACAGTGTCACAGATGTAATGATCATCATGAAATGAAGATTTTTTTCCAATCATCAGGTCTCAGAATTGTAAATAACTGAATAGTTTTATCTTCGGCATATATATACAGGGAAATAATTAATTTTCGTGGAGTACTGATTTTCGTGGACAGATTGATCCACAAATTTTAATCTACAATGAAATATAATGATACATTAAATTGAACAAAACATAGATTGGAACATGAAAAAAGCTATGAATTTAAGAACCACGATAATCCCAATTTACAGAAAGTCACGCAATTTTATTCCCATGAAAATAAATGCCTACACAGAACCTTTTGTGATCATGAAGAGAAACACCTTTACATCATCATGAACATATTCATTAAACACACTGGTATTCATAAATAAACTTGTAATCCTTTCCACCATATATAAGCTTTCTTTGCGTGGATTAACATTGTAGATCCAGATCTGCCAGTACATCTGTGCCGTCTGATCAGGATCTGTTCTGTTTGCATTTCGAGTTATTAGGTTATTTCTGACCAAAAAGTAAACAGAACAGATCCAGACAGCATTTGTGTGCATGCTGATCTGGATCTACACTTGTTGCACATGCCATCAAGGCGTATATATGGATTGTTTGTTTGTTTGTTTGTTTGGGGTTTAACGCCTGGTTTCAACACCTTTCTGGTTATATCCCGGCGGTCAGTCCACCTAACCGGTGTTCCTGGGTCTCTAACCAGTACTAACCAATTTCTCCGCAAGCGACTGACTGCTTCCTCACTTGAATCAGAGGTGAGGGACAAATGACTCTCAGACGCAATGTCCGAGTTCAATTGTCACGGAGAAATTTTTCCCGCCTCGGCTGGGGATCGAACTCACGACCCCTGGATTGACAGTCCGATGCTCTATCCACTGAGCTAGCCGGGCGGGCGCGTATATATGGAAGAAAGAGTTAAAACACACTTGTATTCATACATGAACTCTTTATGTCACATTCTGTAATAATGTCATTTCCCTGATTGACCCCTATTTATAAGTCTATGTCACATCAAATCACTGACGATTTCATCAAGTCATGCTCACCGTTCATATTGTAAATGACTACTCAGCGCAGACTGTGTCTTGAAACAATACAAAACTTTCACTTCTGCACTTACACACTTTCTCCAAGTTTATCACTTTAATGATTAATGTGTGTATTTAGTAAAAATTTATTAGATTCTCTTAAACTAACACCAACTTTAATATAATCGTTTTCGTTTATTTGGTTCGTCTCTGTTAAATATAACGTATCCTACAGCACCGCACACGACGACACCTATCAGGATGAGCACTATAACGAAGAAGATCTTCAAGCCGGACCAACTTCCGCCCGACATAAACCCGCCCTTCACGTCATCTACGTGATCTGTAAACATAAAACAATAAACAATCACAACTTCATTCACATAATTATGATTACAATAAATGAACTGCTGATTTATCACTAACTTGTGACAAATGTCCCGAAAATCTGAGGATTCATTTGAGGAATCACACATTTTAAACAACCAACTGTTTTCCATATCCAAATGAAAACCATCAAATATTGATTCAATCCTTAAATTTACACTCATAAATACTCTCATTTATACAGAAACTATGAGAAGAATTTGAGATATTATGGCTTTTTCAAAAGGCTGTTGAACAGAAACATGGACGACACAGTGAACGACGGCACACTTTTTTCATAGCTACTCGTGGCAAAACATGCATGCTCTGAAACTTCACACATCAAAACATTGAGCAACGTACAATAAATTATGAACAGCTCTACTGTAGAGACGCCTTTTAAAATAATACGTCACACTGTTTACCAACAGAAATTATGATCCGTTTGATGAATAAGACTTTATCATGGAGGACAAAGTTGAAGTGTAAATATTTATAAATGTGATAAAAAAAATTGTAGTTTACAGGTTGATGCCATTTTGGGGTTTCTTAATTTGTGGATCTAAATTTACCAACATGTTAAATCAGGGATCACAAATGAAGGCGATTCAGGCGAAGAAGGCGCCCAGACCTGCCTAACTTCGCTTTATTTGCATAGAAAAGCAAAGTTCACTTCGCCCTTGATTTCCTGTTGAATTTGGCTGAGGGAATAATCAAATAACTGCCAATAATCCACCAAATTGTCACCTACTCAATTAATAACATTGATAAACACATGTAATAAACATATTCGACCTGATTACCTAATCAGTCTTCACAAATGTGATTTTATTGGCTGGTGTATACAGAATGAACCAATAAAATCGCACGATAGAATTCTTAGAGTAAGCTGCATTTTCTTATTGTAAATTACATAAGCGATAATGGTGTTGAAAATGACAGCTTGTTAATTTGACAGTTAATTACAAGTTTTATGATACTTTGAGAACCTGTAAGAGGTGATAATTGGATTAAGATGATCATCTATGATCAGAGCCGACTTTCAGAAATTTATAATGAGATGCACCTGTTGTGAGATTGTTTGCTCACTCGATTAAAGAGACACCCCAAGGCAGATGATGTCGGCTAGAAAAATAATTACAGAAAGGTGAGTATTAGTTTTTACAAGAAAATATGACAAAATAATCACACAAAAGTAGTTTTAATTATTACAGCTTTAAAATTCCCCTAAAACACCAAAATACTGTCATGAAAAATGACAGACTGAATTTCCATTTGTGAATTATGATGCTAAAACAAAATCAATACATGTATTGCATTGTGTCTGAAGTCTGGCCTCCAATATATTTGCAACTGGTTTTTTTTATTGTAGAATACCGGTACAAGACCTCTGTTGGTGATGCAAGTTCCAGCAACAGATGCAGACTGCTGAACAAGTTTTGGTGGGCAAAAGTGGGAGTGCTGTCAGAAGTGCCAAGGCAAATTTACATTTTCTGGCACAACCACAGGAAGACCTTGCCATAATTACTATTGCCATTTTTTCAAGAATAAAATATATTAAATATTCAGTAGAGGCTATTATTGTTATATAATATGTATGGGTGTATTAGAGAAAATTAGAGCTATTTGGTAAAAAACCCGACCAACTGCCTTGATCACTTCTCCCCGTTTCTGAAAACCTCTCCCTAAATTTCCAGGAGGGAGAAGTCAATTCTCCCTAAAATTTGCTCCTAGCTTAAATTCCTGTGTTTATGTTTAATTCAATATTTCATGGGTTTTAAATTGGTGGAAGGCTTGGACCACCTGGTGCCGTCTTGGACAATTACATTTTAGTGGTTTACTGATTGATATGATTTTGGGGTTCTTAAATTTGTAGATAGAAATTTATCAACTTATTTTCTCACTCTACCCACTTTGTAAATGCTATGGGTTTGAATCCGTACTCTGATATGCAAGATACACTTTATCAACATTATATAAGTTAACATTAATGTTATGAAACAGTTACCTCTAGGAGCAGCAAATATATCGGCTTGTGGTAAACCTCTGTATTCTTCTTTGTTACCCTGCTACAACACAGAGAATACCGTGTCACAGATACATAGTTGACCGTTTACTCCATTTTTACACATTTTGAAACATGTGCAACCAGTGTAGATCCAGATCATCAGGCACATTTGTGCCATCTGATCTGGATCTACTCTTATCACATCTTGGTCAGAAAATAACCTCATGAATCTAAAAGCAAACTTGGTAGATCCTGATCACATGGCAAGAATGTTCTGGCTAATCTAGATCTACACTGTTTGCCCATGCAATAAGGGTGTATCTATAGAGTAACGGTTCAAAAGCCTGATTGGCTGAAAAGGTGACTTGTCTCAATATCTGAGATTGGTCTCCTTTTAACCCTTTCCTGTACAGATACACCTTTATTGCTAGGGCGAACAGTTTAGATCCAGATCAGCCGGCACATCCGTGCCGTCTGATCAGGATCTAAACTGTTCGCTTTTTGATTCATTAGGTTATTTCTGACCAAAATGCGACCAGTGCAGATCCTGATCAGACGGCACAGATGTGCCGGCTGATCTGGATCTACACTGGTCGCACATGCGTAAAAATGCGTATATATCCAGGAAAGGGTTAATAACTGGAAAATCTATCATGAGCTTGGTTTAGGTTTTAAAATGGTAAAACTGTGTACATTAAGTGACAAGCCTCTTAAACTATGTCTAGACCGTTTGAAGGTAAACATAATATTATATAAGGTTACACAATACAAGACGTCATCTTCTAGTTATATTCGTGTCTTATAACTCCAAGTCAGTGACAGCTGTGTTAGTCTAATACAATCTTAGTAATACGGGTATGACAAAAAAATTGACGATTTGGTTTGTAATCATAAGACTTAAAAGTTTACTATATGGTTTGTAATCATAAGACATAAAACATTTACTACATGGTACGTAATCATAAGACTTAAAATGTTGACTAGGGTTGTTATCATAAGACTTAAAAAGTTGACAATATGGTTTGTAATCAATTTAAACCCCTAGCTGTACTTACCACATCTGGTAGATCCAACTCGTAAAGTTTCATTGAAATAATATCATGATTATCTGAAAAACACAACAACAGACTATCAGCAAATTTATGTCTACATTAACTATCTAAAGCGGCATTACTTCAATTTAACCCGCTCTTGTATGAAATATTACATGTATTTGGAACTATAGGCACAAATTTGCAGCATTAGTTCAGGCTAATAAAATTTTAATTTACTAAAATAAATTTGGTCCGCGCAACTGAAAGCAAAAATAGGATTTCCGAAACGTCACAGAAATCGAGATTGCCCATGAAGTGGTCTCTTCGTCAAAAATCGGCTAAATATATCTCCACTATATTTAGCTTCTTAAAAGTTCATTAACGATAATTTAACAATATCATTGAAAATCCCGTCTATCAGAAAGAATTCCATCGGACCTTTTGTGTTCTGTTTGAGAGTTTATATACTGTGGTATCATTTTATTTAGCGATGGCTTAATTTTTGCGTATTTCGCGCGCGGACCATTGGGCCAATTTAAAACCTAAGCTAAAATTTAACCAAAAGGTTCCACTTGGGTATCCGAAACGTGCTATGTCCGAAATGACCTACACTTTATATATTGTTGCCCGTATCGCTATTTGATATAAATTTGAAGTATCGAATAATTATGTTAATAAAGAAAATAAAGTTAGTTATAACTGTCGAATTTCTTTTGGAATATGTTAAATGTTGCTTCAAAACTTGAACGACAATTTAGTCCGCGCATTTTAGGTCGGGTCACGTTTTACCAAACAGTATCGCTGTCATCTCATTTTTAATTTATCAACACTTTTTTGAGTAACTGTTTCGCAATTAATTGACACTTTAGACCATAAACGGGTACGCAATTTAACATGCAAATTATGATATGAAAGGTCCAGATAGAACGCCAATTTACGTCTGCGCGAAACAGTCTTTTTCGGTGATTGCGCGAAATTTCGTGCCAGCGAAATTAAATGATACCACAGTATTGGATTCTATATGGACAAATATGATTTTTCAATAGTATATTCTTACTTAAGTTTAGGGCTGGGGCTTTAAGGCATAGGCTCAGAATCAATCAATATTTGCTGCAATACATTGAAAAATACCTCAAACGACACAACATCAAACTGACAAGGGAAAGAGTGTCATGGATGCACTTGTATTTATGGGCATGAACGGTCATAGTTTTCCATTTGAAATATTTTCAGAGGGAAATTATTTTTTTAGAACTTAATTTTTCAAACTACATTTATGTCCATTTCTTAATTTCATGGTGATTTTAAATTTTTGGATCAATCTGAACACAAAATTCACGAAAATAGAACCCCAACAATATTAATGATTTAACAGAATGTTTTAATCTAAACCTATTTTGTTGGCTAGGAGCATTATCATTCTAGTCATTTAATAGTACTAAGAAACTTCACAAGATTACCTGCTAATTCCCCAGTGGCAGCCGATGCACCAAAATAATATCCGAGAGGTAGCCGCACTCCCTCCACTTTAAAACATTCTGTCCAACCATTCTTCCCGTCGACATCCATAGACACCTAAAATTATCGATAAATACCGGTATTTATAATTTTCTCACATTTCCAGTTGTTGTTTTTTCTGTCACACTAAAAACTTCTAATGGTGGGGGTGGGATAAGGTGGCAGGGATGGGTTAGGAGAAAACTCTAAACCGATAACTATTTGCAATACTATAAAATAATTAAAGTTTTCCTCAAATTTTAAGTTGTTGTGTGTTTTGTCACATTACTGAAGTGGGGTTGGGGGAACAACAGTTGCCAAATTTCCTTTATAACTCTGTAATATGCATTTCCATGACTTCCCATGAACAGGCTCAATCAATGGGAGAGCCTGAAATGTTTTCATGTTTGTCCTTTTGGCTTATCTTTTTAACAGTGGTATGAACATTACAAATTAATTACTTGTACATTTTCATTGGTGCAAATGGTCAAAAAGGGTCTTATGCTGATAAAAATTCAGGTGCAACAAAAATGTAAATCTAACGGATGTTAAAAGAATCTAACTGTTTATGAAATCAAAGATGTTAAATGTGTTTTCTTTTGATTATTATGTATTAACCCTTTACTCCATATATACACCTTTTTAGCATGGGCAACCGGTGTAGATCCAGATCAGCTGGAACAGCCATGCTGCTGTCTGATCTGGATCTTCACTAGCTGTTTTAAAATCCATGGGGTTATTTTTTTTTATCTAGAAGTGAACAGTGCAGATCCTGATCAAATGGCAGGTATGTGCTGGCTGATCCGGATCTTCATTGTTCAGCCTTGCAATATAGGCATATACCGTCATTTTCTGAATATAAGCCGCACTTTTTTCCCTGAATTCGTCGGTAAAAAGTTGGGGGTGCGGCTAATACACAGAGGTTTGGCTGCTTATACATTTTGTTAAGTCATTTTTATCTGTTTCATCAGGTTTGGGGGTGGTGCAGCTTATACATAAGTGTGGCTTATATTCGAACAATGACGGTATATGGAATAAATGAATAAAACCAATGCAAATTGTAAGGAAAACTCATCAAACAAGCAAAATAATTCAAATCAAAATACACTTTTTAGTAAAGAATTGTTCAATACAAATAAAATTTGTCAAGCAGAATTTCAATACTTTTCAAAAATCAAGCACAACAGTTTTGTGTGCTTGAAAGGCTTAAGGAAAATGCTGTTCAAGTAGTATTGAATTGGAAAAGAAATATTGTTCAAATCAAAAGCATATGTGTTATAAATGATACACAATATCAGCTATCTGTGAATGGTTTGCAACATGAAAAATGACACTAATAGAACATTTATCAGTCATACATGTATAATGAAATACTAATTGTCTGATGATAAGACAATATGAAGACCTTTCGAGCTTCGCCCAAGATCATAAACTAAATCTGGAGACTTGTCTCAAACCTCAAGCATCTGATTGGCTGAAATGGTGACTGGTCCCCATTTCAGCCAATCAGAAGCTTGAGATTTCAGACTGGACACCAAACTCAGGTTTCTGATCTTGGGACCTTACAGGGCTTTCCCCAGGCAATTATGGCATACCGGCGCCGGGATGCCTTAATTTCTAAACTAACATTTGCGGGATGCTTATAATCCGCCGGTATGCCATAAATCCTGGCCGGGATGCTTTAAAATTCAATATACAAGGTCAATAAACATGTCAAATTAGGAAACTTTCTCGCCAATTTCAAGTGTTTCTCTGATATTGTTAAGTGTCGACTGTACAAGATCACTTCTTAAAATATTTAATGAGCGTCTGCTGTGGATCAGAAGTCGGATATTTGGATGAGTGTCTGTTGAATACAGAGAAGACAGTCATAAATCAACCAATTAAGAACAGATTATCTCGGCAGTTATGATGGCCTAAATGAGATTAAAATCGGTATATTGTTCTTTGATGACCTGCTAACTGTGAAGAGTTGTGAGCATGTATTGCTAAGTGGTAAATGATAATCTTGTCACTTATATTAACAGGCGAATACAGAAGGTTTATTATAACAAATTGTAACCATAAATGAAGACCATTTTAAAGTAATTTGATGTTATAAAAGTACTAATTGAAAGTACTTACTGTACATCTTTAAATGCTGTCCATATC
This sequence comes from Corbicula japonica, assembly GCA_038501625.1. Classification (NCBI taxonomy): domain Eukaryota; kingdom Metazoa; phylum Mollusca; class Bivalvia; order Venerida; family Cyrenidae; genus Corbicula; species Corbicula japonica. The sequence continues at coordinate 6,159,578 of JAZAYU010000019.1, forward strand.
AATAAATGGCCATTCTACTGAACTTATCAACAAGTCATGTATTAAATTGTGGCATAATCATAATGACAAGAGCAGGTCTGCAATCAAGGGCTGTGTATATATTGCAACAAGAGACAGTTGTGGCATGATTTTAGACTGATGTACATAAAAAATGAAGCAACAACTGTTTTGTATTAAGTACAATACAATAGCAAGTCTGTGGTAGTTCTGTGAAAAATGTACTTTGTCACATTTCAATAAAACTTAGATTACTTGTTGCTTTGTGCTAAATATATATTAATATAAATTGTATTTGTAAGATACACCCCATCAGCCATGTGAAAACATTTTGCACGAATTAGCATGTCACGCGTTGGATGCCAGGATGCCTTAAAATTTTTCTGGGGAAGGCCCTGCCTTATAAATCAACAATATTATTATCTTTGGCCTCGTTAATGTACCACTAGATTTGTATATTGACCTCATCATCCAATAAAAGACTGCATAAACAACACAAATCATGATAACTAGGCTTCTTTAATGACTTATATTTGTGTTTCATATTATTTTCTTCCATGTTTGAAAGAAATCAATGGGAATCTAGATTGAATCTCATAAACAGTTAATATCATCCCCACCATCTCTATGAAATAAAATAGCACCACCAGTCAACTTTTCTAGCTTGGGGGCAAAAGTTATTGTATGGAATCATTCCTGTAAACATATTGCTACCTTAGTGCAAAACCAGTACAACTACCATTTAACCCTTTCCTGTATAGATACACCTTTATTGCTAGGGCGAACAGTTTAGATCCAGATCAGCCGGCACATCCGTGCCGTCTGATCAGGATCTGAACTGTTCGCTTTTTTTTTCATTAGGTTATTTCTGACCAAAATGCGACCAGTGCAGATCCTGATCAGATCTACACTGGTCGCACATGCGTAAAAATGCGTATATATCCAGGAAAGGGTTGAACAAGAAAGAGTACTTAGGTGACAAACTGTTGTTGATGATAGAATTATGTCCTCAGCACCTGTCACATTTTATTTTTTTATACTAACTAACACACCTGATAATAAAATGTACCGGTACAGTCAAACCTGTACTAAAGACCACCTGTAAACAAAGACCACATATGGACAAAGACCACACTTTATTTGCCCCACTGACTGATTTGAAGAACAAATTTACCTGTGAACAAAGACCACCTGCCTTAAATGAACACTGATATCTTAAATTGGGGTATTTCTTTTATATCTTAGACATCTATTCATTTTGTTGTCCGCTATTTTGCTTACTTCAGTATCTAATGTCAAGGAATGTTACATGTTGCTACCTTCAGTGTGTTACCCTCGTATCTGATGGCAAGGTATGTATCATAATCTCTGTTCCGGAACAATGAGGTACATCCGGCAAGCTCTGTGTGGGTACCATCCCTGTCATGATCATAGTGCAGGGAACCATTGTTTACCATCGCGGAGATATAGGGGTGCTGGTGCTGAAAACATACCAGAAAACTCAATATACAGTGAATTCCACCCTAAACCCTTTCCTCCATATATACCTCTTTATGCCATGGGTGAACAGTGTAGATCCAGATCAACTGGCACATCCATGGCATCTGATCAGGATCTGAACTTTTTGATTTATTATGTAATTTCTGACCAAAAAGCGAACAGAAAAGATTCTGATCAGATGGTATGCATACAGGTAAAAAGGCATATGTATGGAAAGAGGGGTTAAGACCAACCTGAACCAAAGACCACTCCAGTATTATAACCTCTATTTTATTGTCCCTTTTTACAGATCAGTGCTTGGGTTAATTCTGCCCCAAAATATAGACCAGTCCAGAATTACGACCACTTTTTCCCAGCCTCAATATTTTCTGAGTAGTGAGGATTCACTTAACAAACATCAACTGTGAATATGTACATGTACCATTATGAATTAAAGACATTTTACCTGTAAATACATTTTATTTTTAAGCAATGCTATACTTGAATAAACACCACCTGCTTTTAAATTGTCTTTTTTTCCCAATTCAACTGTTTATTTACATCTTTTTTTCCAAAGTTTCATGAACAATAAAGTCTGTCAGTTAAAATCTTTGCACAGTATGCTAAGGATAAGACAAGATTGATTTTAACACTCATCTTGCCATTTGCTGCTTTGAAAGTCTTCAGACTGTATTCATGTGATGAAAAACATTTGCTCTAGGGTATGAATACATGTCACGGTACGAATCTAGTCACTATCTGGGGAGAAGATGTGTATGCGGACGGATAGCTCGGTCGGGAGAGCACTCGCCCTGTAAGCAAGGGGTCCCAGGTTCGAGTCCCGGTCTGGCTGCACATTCTTTCTCACCCTGTGACATTTGGCGCCCAACGGGGGACCGTGAAAGCTAGCAGGTTCGACCAACAGCCTGTAATAGCAAATTAAATACACGTAACTCTCTGGAATTCGAGGACGAATTTCCAAATTTGAGGGGGTGTATGTCACGGTACGAATCTAGTCACTATCTGGGGAGAAGATGTGTATGCGGACGGATAGCTCGGTCGGGAGAGCACTCGCCCTGTAAGCGAGGGGTCCCGGGTTCGAGTCCCGGTCTGGCTGCACATTCTTTCTCACCCTGTGACATACAGTAAAAAGCAGGACTATACATTAAGCAAACAGTGTAGTTCCTGATCTGATGGCCTGATGTGCCAGCTGATCTAGAACAATGTTTAATCCTTGAAATAAAGGTGTATATATGAAGCAGAGCTTTCATTCTGAAGTACAAATTCATATGAATATCATCAGATACTTGCGCCAGCATCAAAATGATTTCATACCTTTGATGACCTAATTCAATTTCTTTTTAACTCCTAATTGAATTGAGAAGTATTACTACCATACAAAACCTACTTTATTCATTACTACCTTTAAAATAAGCCAAAGAACTCACTGAAGAATTCTTTTTGGAAACTACCAATTATCAATAAGTTGGTTATATATTTTGATTTTTTTTTCAACAAACCTCCTATTTTATTATGATGAAGCTAATAAAGCAATGAGCAAACTGGTCTACTTACATTGTGTGGGCCATTGTGGTTACTGTAGGTGTCAGCTATCACGGCCAGGCCAACAAAATAATCCTTGTTGCCAAATACTGGACCTGAATAGAAATTTGCAATGAAGTCTTATCCCTTTCCTGTATAGATACACCTTTATTGCATGGGCGAACAGTTTAGATCCATATCGGCCGGCACATCCATGCCGTCTGATCAGGATCTAAACTGTTCGCTTTTTACTTTGTTAGGTTATTTCTGACCTAAATGCAACCAGTGCAGATCCTGATCAGACGGCATGAATGTGTCGACTCACCTGGAATACACTGGTCGCACATGCGTAAATATGCGTATATATGGAGAAGGGTTATTGTTTTCAAACTCTTTTTAACCTTTCGCTCCATATTCATTTTACCGCATGTGGGAACCGTGCAGATCCAGATCAAATTGCACAGATGTGCCAGCTGATCAGGATCTGCATTTTTCGCTTTTAGATTCATTAGGTAATTTCTGACATTAGCAAATCACCATTTGCTTTTTGGTCAGAAATAATTAATCTAAAAACAAACAGTGTAGATCTTGATCAGATGGAAAAGATGTGCCAACTCCATGTGCCAGCCGATCTGGATCTAAACTGTTCTCCCGTGCCATAAAAAAGGGGTATACATGGAGTAAAGGTT